>BJBW01004592.1:0-30732 GCA_004320125.1 Scolopax mira | reverse complement strand
CACCCCCAGCTCCCTCAGCCTCTCCTCATAAGGCTTGTGTTCCAGACCCCTCACCAGCTTTGTTGCCCTTCTCTGGACCTGCTCCAGCACCTCAATGTCTTTGTTGTAGTAGGGGGCCCAAACCTGGACACAGTACTCAAGGTGGGCTCTCACCAGTGCTGAGTACAGGGGGACGATCACCTTCCGGGTCCTACTCACCACACTGTTCTTGGTACAGGCCAGGATGCTGTTGGCCTTTTTGGCCACCTGGGCACACTGCTGGCTCATGTTCAGCTGACAGTTGACCAGCAACACCCCCAGGTCCTTTTCTGCCAGGCAGCTCCAGCCACTCTGCCCCCAGCCTGTAGCACTGCCTGGGGGTATAGTTTTAATAGTTTACCATATTGCCTAAAAGTCCTAACCTTCTATTTATTTGATTATTTTGCATAAATATTACAAATGGCAAGCAAGAGCATTTTAATTTGAGTCAATTGCAGATAAAAGCTGCCTCGCCTCTATCCTCTCTCATTCTTATGTTGTTTGTTTGATGGTACTTGTATATTTTAAAGGTGTCTTCTGGGTAGCTCGTTGCTTCCTGCTTTTTATAGAAGGTGCATAGGAGGTCATGCAGTAGTGTAAAGGAGATTAACCTTTTCAGAGAAGAGGGGAATAAATTTATATGAAAGATTAACCAGATTTCTTATCCACTGATAGAGCAAATAAAGTTCTGTGTACTTATAAATACATACAAATATAAAAAATTGTTGCCATTTCTTGGTTTTTCAAATGGGCCCAAACACTTTGAAACCGCTGTGAGAGGTGGGCATCTATATAAAATGTACTACTGCAGCTGGACTGAAAATGTTCTGTTGGTTCCAAAGGCTGTTTCCTTGTGCTTTTCTCTTTAGAGGAATATTGCAAAAAATTCTTACTGTTGCGGTATCTTAACAAGAATTCTATTTAAAAAATAGGGAATGCAAAACTATAGTAAATATATAGCTTGGGTGGGGGGAAGGGGTAAGAAGGAAAGAGATGCACTGTTAAAATACTTATTTATTCCCTTGTTGAAAATGTAGTTTAACATAAAATCTGGCCGGTGTTCAAGCAAGCTATGCCATTTGGTTACAACGTGTGTGATCTCTTGTACTTCACTTGTGAGCTGCTGTTGTGGGGTGTAGAAAACTTAAATAACAAAAAAAATACTTTTCTGGTTTTAACAGGTTAAAATTTGGAACTTGACCAAACGACAGTGTATTCGTACTATACAAGCCCATGAAGGCTTTGTTCGAGGCATGTGTGCTCGTTTCTGTGGTACATCATTCTTAACTGTAAGTATAATGTGTCTCCTTAGTACAACGTAGCAATACGGGGTGCCTGTTCACCAGCTGTTTTCCAATGAGCAGCTTACTCTCTGCCATGCAATATTTAAATAGTGTATGAATACGTTTATTAAATTTGTCAGTGAACCCGACAATTGTTTCTGATGATTTTTTTTTCATGCTGTGACGTGGATGTTATTCAAGACTGTGGAAGGGATAAATACCAGAAAATTTCTAACAGATGGTCATGTAACTAAAACTTAAGTAAACCAGTTTGCATTAAATAGTAGATGATGTTCATTGAAAGATATACAAACACTTTAAGAAATAACCATTTGTATATACTATGATTAAAGATAAGCTGATTAAGTCAATGGTTCCATGTTAATTAAGCTTTATTATATCAGCCACAGCTAATTTAGTTGCACGTAAACCATCTGGAAATAGTATGTGTTCCTGTTTGCATTAAAACAATTTTATGATGATACAAGAAAAAGAACTGGTTTTGAAGACTAGAGTGTCCTGAGTTTTTTTTTCAGCTGGGCATAGAAGAGCTATTTTCAGTACTATATTTATCTTTTCTGAAGTACATACCAGGATATATCTGAAGTACATACATGGGGACAGTAGTTAGGATGTAGCTGAAATAACAGCAAAAAATTCCAAGTGACTCCAAATTAGAATGCCCTTTTGACAATCTCTTTGCCTGAAAGTTGAGAGGAGGAAGAAGAAACAGAAATAGTGCTGTCAGGACAGGAATTTAAACTTGTATAGGTAACATTTTTTTGTCCAGGTTGCCTGATCCAGGTCACTGCACAGCCATGCAAAAACCTGTGTTGCCATAGTGCAAGAGGTAGCACGGTGTCAGCACCAGGCATCCAGAGCAACTTGAGGAGGGGGAAGTGCCTTTTGACTGTTTAAATGCTCATCAAAATGACATCCAGTAGAAAATTTGCAGTTTAAGGTGCTGTTTGATTAAGAATAACAAAATGTACCCTAAAAAAATAGTCATTGTTCCACCTCACCTTTTTCCTATTCAACTCTGAAAATATTTCTTGGAAACTGGAAAAGATTTGTGGATCAAGACGAAGATGGTTGAATAAGTGAAGAAAAGGTGGTGGTGAAACAGTGGCAAACAGGAAATCGGTCACCTCTTTTCAGAAGCAGACATCCTCAGAGAGTCTATGAGAAGCAGCCTCTTTGGAAGCCCACCTCCCCTTTCTTCTTCTGGTACTCCAGTTTTTATTGCTGGGCATGATGTTATATGGAGTGGAATACTCCTTTGGCCAGTTCAGGTCATCTGTCACGGCTGTGTCCCCTCCCAGTCTGTTGGCCACACAGGGGAAGGAGGGATGATGATTGACAGAATTGGGGTAGGGAAATGCCTTGACACTACAGAAGTAGCCAAGACATTGGTGCCTTATCAGTCACAAATCCAAAACACAGTGCCATATGGGCTGCTACGAAGAATGGTAACTTCATTCCGGCCAGATGATGTACATGTATCTTCTGTTTCTAGTGAAATATTATGACAAGAACAACTAATCTTCAGCTTAGAGATATGAAAAAGAACAGTGAATAGGCAGCACTTTACTTCTGTGTATGTCATAGATAATTCTCTTTGAAAGTCTGCCTGTACTTAACAGCAAAGCACATCTAGTAAAATAAGCAGAATATATTTATGTGAAATTGTGCGTGTTTTCTCCAATGATTTCAGGTTGGTGATGACAAAACTGTGAAGCAGTGGAAAATGGAGAGCCCGGAATATGGAGAAGAAGAAGAACCAATTCATACAATTCTTGGAAAGGTAGTAAATCCAAGTTTTGATTTTCCCACATCTCTTCTTTTGAATTAAGTTTGAACCAATTCTAATCTATCTTTTGGAGGAGTGAGAAATAGTTTTATGTCACCTGTTACCTCAATGGGTTGTAAGGTGATGGCATCAAATTTTATAATGGCACTTTTAAAATATTTTCAAGTTTTTATTACATTTATTTTACACGTAACCAGAAAGGAATCTCTCAGATGCCATCAGAGACTGCTTAGATTGGTCTCTACTAATCATCTCTTTTCTGTGATCTGGTCAGATCTTCTCACACATCTCCTCAGATGTGTGTTGTCAGTGCTTAATCTGCATTAAATAACTTTCTTTTCTTGCCAATACATCACAGCCGTTCAATAAAAACTTTTAACTGTATGTTTTTCTTTTTGACAGAAACAGACTAAAAATAGATACTTCATCACTTTCAATTTATGATAGCTTATTTTAAGAACGACATTAAATGCTTTTTGTAAATAGATAGTTTGAAACTCTTTAAGTAATTGTATTGTCTATGGAATTTGTTCAGGTTCCCACTTAAAATTTGTAGTTGTACCCTTAAAACTTCTATTTGCTTAGAAGTCACCCAGGACCTTTTGAATGAGCTTCTAATGCTGACTGCATTGTAAATTAACAAGAAGAACGTGCATGCTCATTAAGTGAGTACACAGAAAGCTGGCCTATTGTGTAAGGGTGCATCTGGTAAGACTTAGTTTCTGGTAGCAGTGGTGATTTGGTTTTCAGTAACATAAATGAATATAAACATGGGAGACCTGATATGCAATGATGTGTTGATCTTTTCTGTAACAGGACATAGTTGCATATTTATTTATACAATTAGTTTTGTAAATTTGTTTTGTGGTTTTTCTTTTGTTGATGTTGTGTTTTCTTTTGAAGACGGTGTATACAGGAATTGATCACCACTGGAAGGATGCTATTTTTGCCACCTGCGGCCATCAAGTGGACATTTGGGATGAGCAAAGGACAAGTCCCATGTGTTCTTTGACATGGGGTTTTGATAGCATAAGCAGCGTAAAATTTAATCCTGTTGAGGTAATGTTTCTGTTATATACTGATCAAGAAAAATATGGATTTCCAATATAAGATCTGAATCCTACTAGCACAATCTTTAGTGGCTTATTCCAAATTTAGTTTTTGACGTGTGTTTTAACATAACCTTTAGGGAGGTGTATACATTTTTTTTTCTATAGCTATATTGCTATATGTAGTACCATATATTGTCCTCTTTTTGTCTCTGACAATGGGGGAGAGGAGAAAGAAAAGTGAGAATGGTCTCTGTCCTGCCCACAGCAATAAAAGTCCTATCTATAGCTCAGGCATACAATGTAGTGGTTATGTGGCTGTGGAGCTCTCATCTGTTCGAGTTTTGTACCCCTGTAACCAAAATTTCTCCCCCCTCCATGGCAAAACAATTGCATCTGATCTTCTACAGGAATTCCTATAGGCTTATTGGCTGGACTGTGCTTGTCAATGAAGTGTTTACAAGGACTTGCCTTGTTACTTCTGAAATTGCTTGTTACTTTTGAAGTACAGAGGACTCGGTGAATTCACAGTCTTACAGGGGAAGCTATTTGAAATGTTTGTGCTGAATAATTAACTGCACAGAATGAACAATGAATGTATTTCCTTGACTGAAAAATGAACTATTTGACTACCAGCTTTGTGAAATAGCTTAGGTATCTAATGTAAGCTGTTAGTCATGCTCTAGAAGTGTTTAGAACACCCTGCACACTGATTTTCTGTGGTTTGGTTTTTGTTTTTCTTTTTTTCAGACATACCTTTTGGGAAGCTGTGCTTCTGACAGAAATATTGTGTTATATGATATGAGAAAATCAACTCCACTAAAGAAGGTAATCTTTTTCTTTTTGATAGAAGTTAATGGCACTAATAATCATATGAACATGTAAATAGTCTGTTCATCATGATAAAGGAAAGCTCTGAACTGTGAGTTTGCTGAGTTTTTATCATCTAAGTTTGAGTCTTGTAACTGAGTTTAAATTAATGTTGGGATTTAAACCATGCGGAGTTTAGAAGGGCCCTTTTCCACATTCAGGAGAGCTGTCGTGCTTACTCTGTTGTAATTCTTGATAAAGTGCCTGACCTGACAGCAATTTCACAATAAGAACTTTATGTTCCTATATTGTATTCTGTCTGCGTATGTGTGGAGTTTTTTATATAACTTTTGCTTCTGGCTTGGAGGAGAAAAAAACAAGGTAACTTCTAAGGCATTTCCTTCCCACTATTGGAAAGCTTTGCTCTGCTTTTGAAAAGGTGGTTACCTCCATGTGAAAGAAAACCCCCTACCATACACCTAGTATAAACTTTCAGAAATCCTTTGCAGTGGAACCAAAATTGTATTTATATGTGGAATTTAACAATGACATGAAAATTCCTATTTATTTTTAAGAGAATGTATGTATTTACTTAAAACAAGAGGCCAGTAATTCATACACACAGATTAATGTCAATCAAGTTCAGTTTTTTTGAGCTCCAGAACTATTTTAACAATTTTCTTCTTGAAGTATAATATTCTGTCTTGTGAGTATACACTTAGTGTCCTTCTGGTATGTTATGTACTATCTGCAATGACACTGGTCTGATATACACTAGAACACTATAATGGTACTTTACTTACTTAGCAGTATTTCTTTCTCTCCCCATGCCCCAACAATTTTTAGTGATGTTTCATTTGGGCCACTGAGACAGTGCTTATAAAAATTGTCAGTGATGCTGATTGGAGACCTGAATGTCAAATCAGGTCTGGTGCTGTAGTTAAAAAGTATGTGGTTTGAGCCTTTGTGAGCTAAGTGTGAATCTAATAGGATTTTACATATGTATGCTAAACATATAAAAGTATACATACGTGTGCTTATATATATATGTGTGTGTGTGTATCTCATGTAGTAAGCAGCATGCTTATATTCATTTTCTGCTGTAGGAATAAAATACTGATGGATACTTCCTTACATCTGTGAATATAGTGCTGGGTTTCCTAGTGGGATTCTGCTGTGGAGAGGCAGGTTGAATGTCCCTTTCTGCATTGAGAGCTAAGAGCTCTGTAACTCCCAAGAGAAAGGTGCTGCTTATTAGAGGCACTGTACCTTTGTATGGGCACTGGCTCCTAGCACAGCTGTGTTCTTGGTGTTTGATCAGCAAAGGGGCTCACATGCTGCCCTGAATTTGGAACTCAGTGGGAGTCCCTTCCCACTCAGTGGGAAACAGGAGTTCAGCTTTTGTACACATTGTGAAGCAGTAGCTGTCTCGCTCATTTGTCCTGTCTGTGAGTTTCACATTTTTCAGTTTCAAAGAGGAACGGATGAGACACTGAGATGCTGCCTAAGTGCAAAATAAGAACTAGTCTAAAAAAGCTGGGAAAAGATGAAGGGAAACACTCCTGTTGCAAGACAAGAGGAAGGTGGTTTGTTAAAAGTTGGTACACTTTAAAAGTCATTCTTGTGCATCCTGTGGGACTAAGAAAGTTTAGGGTGTTTTAAACATAGACTTTAGCATTTAAACTGCTGAAAGGAACTGTGTTTTCTGTTGCTTTTAACATCCTTCAGTAGTTAGTAAAGGAGGACAGATTAACACAAAACTGGATCACACAAATAATTCGCCTCAGAATTTCTGGGCTGATGCTCTTTGTAAGCAAGTGCTCACAGTTAAAATAAATCAACCAAGATAGCCAAGTCTTCAGGGCTTTACAACTTTGGCTTATGAAATGCCAAAGTGTATCTACAATTGATTAAAAAATAGTGGCAAAATAAATAAAATGAAAATAAAGTTCTACTACAGCTTTAGATAGATAGTTCTGAAATGCTGTTATTAACATATTTACAGCAACTTAAATCGCTTCCAGCCCAGGTTGCCTTATGTAGTTGTTACTGAATATAATGCTGGAACTGTTCAGAGAATCCTTTCCTTAGATCCCATTATAATGCCAAATGCCATTGCTGAAATAAACGGAATGCTTCCAAATTTGGACTAAAAAATAGTGAAGCAACATGTGCAGCATGGACTGTGACCAAACCTGAGCCCTTTTGAAGAAGAGCTGGGTTTTTCAGCAATATCAGAGTTATTTTGTGGCATGATTCAACAGGTTGCATTTTAACATTAGTCGTGTACTCATCTTGCAGCAGCTGAAGAACTTGGACAGGGAGGAACAAAGAATGCACCTTGATTATTAGTTTCACAGATATGTGCAGGGTTTATAACTACAAAAAAACCCCAAAATTGATAAAGAACAATTTTAGTATAATTACTGTAACCACATTACTGTAAACATAGGGCCTTTCAGTGGCCTGTCCTTTCAGAACAGTCACTTTTTAAAGCAGAGATCACTTTTAGGCATCTGATGATAACATTCAGTTCTGGATGCATGTAGTTTCTGATAATGGGCAGTATTTGCAGCATAGACTTCCTATTGAGCAGGGTAATGTCACCTGGGAAACGAGGACTTAAGGAGAATGTCCATATACTCATAGAACAACAGTCTTTTTGGGGGGCAGGCAGTTCAGCAAGCTATTAACTTGCTTTGAAATTGTGTTTGTTATTTTAAAGTTATAATTGTACAACTACATAGTGTTATATATATGTAAATTTATGGTGCTTGGTATAGTAAACTGAGAACAAATACGAGTTTGGAGTATCATGGTGTTAAACATACAAACTTCAGGATTTTCAAGGATATGGCTGTCCTGGAGCATTGTAGAAAATCCTGTTTAGAGTTGTTTAGTTTGTTAATAAGCTGCTCTGTAATTATGCATACTGTATGGGATTTATTTTTAAATACAATGATTGAAAGGTCCTCTAAGACTGGAGAAGCCAAAGCTGTGGCGTTGTACGGGGTGTCTGATGACCTCCCTGCCTCCCTTTCTCCCACAGGAGCCCAGCTGTTACAGCCACAGCTGGCCTCCAACACACAGCTTCTTAATACTTTACATCTAACCCACTGTTAGTAAAGAAGGGTCTTATGAGGCTGTCATCAGCTGCCTGCCTCCTATTTGAAGGCAAGTTGCCCCTTTGTAGCCTTCTGCTTACTAGGAGCAAACAAATCTTATGAATGTGTAGCAAATGACTTGCTGCTAGTACAGGGATGGTGGTGAGTAGATTACAACGCAGTAACTTCTACACACATTGCTTAGTGCTTCAACAAGAAATGTCAAATGTCCTGGAGAACTCAGGAACTACAATTTCAGAGATAAAATAATAAAATGTTGGTAATAACTGGGGGGAATATTAAAATGTTATAATAGCTTTACAAATGCTGGTTCACAGCATCAATTAATGACTATACCCTTTGAAATAACCATTTAATTAGGCATGTTTATAGATTACTTAACTAAAGGTCCCTGTAACAATGATGAAATTAAATTTTTCAGAAGTTTCTTGTTTACATGTTCACTGCTAACATGTTTACATTTTAAATGACCACTTTGGAAGAATTTGCTTCTAAGATGACTTACAGAGGAAAATTTAATTCATAGAATCATGGAATGGTTTGGATTGGAAGGGACCTTAAAATCACCTAGTCCCAACCCCCTGCCACAGGCTGGGACACCTTCCACTTGACCGGATTGCTTAAAGCCCCATCCAATCTGGCCTTGAACACTTCCAGGGATGGGGCATCCATAGCTTCTCTGGGCAACCTGTTCCAGTGCCTCACCACCCTCACAGTAAAGAATTTCTTCCTGATGTCTAATCTAAATCTCCCCTCTTTCAGTTTAAAACCATTACACCTCATCCTATCCCTACACTCCTTGATAAGAGTCCTTCCCCATCTTTCCTGTGGGCTCCCTTTAGGTGCTGGAAGACTGCTATAAGGTATCCCCAGAACCTTCTGTTCTCCAGGCTGAACAACCCCACCTCTCTCAGCCTGTCCTCATAGCAGAGGTGCTTCAGCCCCCTGATTGTCTTCATAGCCCTCCTCTGGACCTGCTTCAACAGGTCCCTGTTCTTATGTTGGGTGTTGCAGAGCTGGATGCATAGCACAAAGCAGTGAGCATATGATGAGGGACAGGGAGTCTTGAGTCCCAGTTTTAACACTCCAAAGGAAACATTCTGTCCTGTCACTATTCCTCTGCCATAATTCTGTATCTAGAGAGTGCTTCTCTCAAGTGATATAGGAAGCTTTCAATATAGCGAGTATTTTACTGTCTATAACAAGGTAGCAATGTGTAAATATCTTTCAGGTTATCTTGAATATGAGGACAAACACAATATGTTGGAACCCTATGGAAGCTTTCATTTTTACTGCAGCAAATGAAGATTACAAGTAAGTGTGACCTTGCTTTTTGATGATCCTGATCATGTTATGTTTTTAATTTGTATTTTAGTGATTTATTATCATGCTAAAATAAATTTTTAAAACTTGCCTGAATTCTAAATTTGAATCATTTAAGTAATAACTAGATAATTATTGGCTCACTGATTTAAAAAAAAATTAAAAAATTGATAGTAGACTGCTTCTTTTTCTGAATTTCAGTACTTAGGAAAAAAAAAAAAGCAGTGTTACTTACCAAAAATGCAGCTGAACCAATGCAAGTGGACCTTGCAATGGCACCTGGAAAATAAATGCTCTTGGTCTAGTCTCAGGTAATATAAGTGTTTATTTTCATGCCAGCTCTTGTGAAGCTTGATATATTGTACTGATAAAATATTTTAATGAAACCCTTTCTTAAAAAAAAAAGTAAACTAGTCTTTTGTGAAACGGTTCCAGAGGCTGCAATATCCTTCCAGTGTCTCAGAGCAGTTCTTTTCACTTTTGAACAGTATCGTTCATGTGAGCAGCTAATCTGATATTGAAAAATCTCTTTTGTCAAAACTAGGCCACTGTAAAATGTGCTTCACATCATTTTTTCCAGGAAGTCAGCTATCTAGCAATAGATCACTGTTTTCTTCTAGAACATAGGAATTTTATCACTTAAGGCTGTTTTTCCAAGGAAATGGGATCTGGTTCAGACCTTGACAGTGGGTGTTGTATTTAATGTCCTGCTTTTCACTTCTTTTGGTTATGGTGTGCTAAGGCTAACAGGGCATCTTTCCCCTTTGCCCTGCTGAACTGAAAATGGTAGTTGTTACTGTCAGGGGCAACTGTCCTCTTGCAAATTATTACAGTTCCTGTAAGTGCAATGGCAAATAGATGTATCAGCAACACATACACAAGTGTTACCTTACAATATGGAGTAGTGGTTTTGAACATGATGCTAGCTTACTCTTTTCTTGGGGAATTTAGAAGGGAAAATTTACAAGTTGCTAGTAAACTATTGAATAAGAGACATAGAATTAATTCTAGTTATGCATTCATCTGCAGAAAGGAGGGTGAGAAACCTGCTAAATTACAAGTTTTTTGTATAGTAGTTCTACTGAATTGTATATCTTAAGCAGGTTTCATTAAATGCTCTGTCTGTAAAGCACTCCGCTTATTGGCCCTAGGCAAATTAATGATCTGCTCAGTCATTATGCCTTGCTGTGTGTCAATGGGCTTGCTGATTGAAAGGCAGTACAGGTAGACCTTACCTGAGCTTTAAAGCACTTTAGAGCAAAACAGCTGTGGTCCACAAGCTGTGTGTTTATTTTTAATGTAATGCTTTTCTGCAGGTAGTGTGCTCTGCTGAACTGATAGCTCCATGTAGTGAAGGACCAAGCTTTCCTTTCCTTGTCTGGCTTAAAGACAGTTAGGCAGTAAGAGAGGGTGCCAACCAAATGGGAATTTCACAGAAGATTTTGAATTAGTAGAAGTTCCCGATATGAGAGTCAACAGGCTTTTCGTAATGATTCAGAGCTGCTTGTCCAAGTTCAGCTTATATACTTATAGTTGAAGATGGAATAAGGGAGGACAGTGTGGTGGTTGGTCAGTGACCCATGAAGGGAATAGTGGAGACCATCTGTTCTTTGTCTGATCCAATAACTAAAGCCTCAGATTAATAAACTTTTGTCAAGCCCTAAACAATGCATCATTCTTTTTTTTCATGTGTTATGAGCAGTTTTAAAGTGTTCCCACTGCAGTATGAATCTGTCCTTAAGTGTCTTTTATGTATGATTAAAGTATCTGTTCAGCAAAAATGTACTATTTACTTAGGAGCTGTTAAGATATTAAGTTGTTGAGATATTAAGCTGTTGGTGTATTTATTTTAAAGCTTATATACTTTTGATATGCGCTTTCTTGAATCACCTGTGATGGTGCATATGGATCATGTGTCTGCTGTTCTTGATGTGGATTATTCACCCACTGGGAAAGAATTTGTCTCTGCCAGCTTTGATAAGTCTGTCCGCATTTTTCCTGTAGACAAAGGTCACAGCAGGTGAGTGAGTTTTACACCTTTCTCTCTTGCTGTCATTCATTCCCATTACCTCCCTCAAAGTTCTTAATTCATTAACATCTTCATTAGGGCATTTACTTCTTGTTAATATTGAAATTTCATTCTGTATATGACTTGAGGTTGACAGATAATTCTGGAGTATGAATTAGAGTAGAACTGCTTAAGAAATAGAAATACTTAGGCAGTTTTGGATTAAAATTACAGTGGATTATTGTTCTTGGGGATACTCATTTGTATTTTACCAAGATGAATCCCATCTTATTTCTTTCTTTATCTTTAATGTTTTTAGGTTACATTGTACTGTATCTGTCACCACTTAAGTTTGCAGTGCCTTACTGCAATGTAGCATTTGGTTATCTAAGGACTGTCTTCCATAGATGATTGTTAAAGACAATTCATTGTCTATATGTATGAATTCCTGAGGATCAGTTTGGGAGACTTTTGTGATCTGTTTCAGTCTGCTTATTACCTTTGGTTTATATCTTGCTAACCAGATTTTGATTCATGTGACAATGCTTTGAATACAATTCACTTTGAATTAGTTTTTCATGTAAGATTTCATAAGGCACTGTATTAAATACTTTGCTGAGGTTCAGATTTGATCTACTGTGTCTCCATTGTTACTATTTTTTTTCAATTTAGTGAAAATTGAAGAAGTTATCAGACCTGTCTGGTATCATTTGTTCTTCATAAACCTACCTTTGTCGTTCTCTGTTGTCAGTTCTTCCTCTTTATGCTTAACTATATTTTACTTCTAGTTGCCTTCCTCTCTGCAAACTTGACTTATCAAAAAGTTACTACTAGGTCAAGTTCTAGGTGGTTTAGGCAGTGGCCTAAAGGAGGAGTATGTTTTTATTATTGATTGATGCAGTTATATATGCTTTATTCAGTGTAACTGTTTGTATGCTCCTATACTGCATTAAAGGTTGCCAGGGTCTGTGTGTTTACATTTTTCTTTACAACTAATCCATGAGTATTTTTTTTCTTCCTGTCTTGCAATAATATTTTAAATGTAATTAAGTATTCCTGTTCCTTTGTGGGTTGTTTTGTTTTAATAATTATTGTATTAAGCAGTTTTTGTGTTCTGCAGATTTTCCTTTCTATGCAATAGTTATGTTCACACAAGTGGTGATATGTGAAGTTAAAGTACATTGTTGAGGGGAAGCTTGCAAACCCCATAATTCAGCAGTAAAAGGCTTTATTCCCCATTACAGCAGATTGTTGCCTGTGGAAGGCATTATCTTTTTTATCCCCCCCATTTTTTTCCCCTTCTGTGTGATGACCATAAATGTAGTAAGGAAGAGCCTTACAGGTGAAGAACTTAGCCTCATATAAGCTCACTGGGACACTTAAAATTCATTAGAAGCTGGGCTTTTTCAGAGTTGCACAGTTGAAATGAATACCATGAAAAGTCTTTAAATGGAAGATCTGAGCCCACTTGGAAAAGTGAGGAGGCAGTTAAGATCATTGGTAAACAAGGATCCTGACAGTACGCCAGTGTTGACTTTTGATCTTCTGCCAATCTGAAAAACTCCTAACTTCCGTTGCTTTTTATTGTATTTTAAAATTAAAATTCAAATTAGAAAATTGATTAGCCATAAGAAATAAGATTTACTATGAAGTTGATTAAATTTAGTAAATTCTTGGTAAATGGAACTGGGTGTCTGTGTGAACTTTTAAAATGACAGATCCTGGTTATTTGGCCATGTTTTGTGTTTTTCTTTCCCTGAGAATGATATTTAATAACTTGTGATGGCAGCAACAGGGGAGGCAAAGGCTGAAAGCTCAGAGCAAGGAGAGAAAAAGTAGTTTGTTCCCCAAAGGTGGGTGAAGAAAAGCTTTGTCATTGAGCCAAATAGTAAAATAAAAGTGAACATAGGAATGCTTGTGAAAATGTGTCTGTGCACACACTATCAAACAGCAATATCAGTAAAATGCTGATGTGAGTATTGATGTTTTCTGAAAGTACTCGTGCTCACTCTTCCACATGATTGTTCTTGTAGAGCATTGCTTAACTGTGAATTACGAGAGGTAGTTAACCTTATTAAAGCTTATTTAAGGTGGTATATTGATTACTGTTGTTTTTCACAACCTCTCAAGGTTGACCCCAGTCTAGTTTTTCCACAGCTCTTGAATAGTTGTTGTTCATATTTCCTTTCCATTACTACTCAGATTTGACTTGTAAAAATAACCAGGTAGAAGAAAGAGAATGGTCTGTAAGCTGCAGTCCATGACTGATATACCAAAAGAGTAGGTGTTAGTGGACAGTACTTATTAGCATTCTAAAGGCCTTGCTTATTAGCATTTTAAAGATGAAAAATAAATAAAGTTACCAACAAGTGTACTTAGTCCTATATTTTTATAGCAGAAATAAAGGAATAACTTCATGAAGTTCTGCTTGTTTGATACATACTTAATGAAAATTAGATGAGTTTCCTTTAAATATTGGTTTAAGTGTAACATTAGGAAACATTTTTCAACAAGTGACAGTACTTGTTGAGCAGGAGCCTAATTGGCAGAAAATAAATGTAACTTACGCTTTAGCCACACAACTGTTCTGGATTCTTGTATACAAGCTGATATTTCTTGTTGAGGTTTTGTTTGCAGGACTGGAGACTTTCCTTTGAGTTTTCAGGGTTACAAGTTTTTTCCTAGGATTCATTTAGACAATGATAAAGGAGTCCATTTTTAGGGAAAGGAGGGAAATCACAATGAAGAATAGCCAGTCCATTGCCATGTCATAAATTGACAGCTGGAGGTGTTTATTCACTGTTTTCTTCCTTGTTCATAATGATGCTTTCGGATTCTTTGGCACCCGATCTTCTGCAGTCACATTCTGTAATGCCTGATCAGTGCAACAGCATATTAATCCCAATTATTTTGGGAATGGTAGGTGTTGGTCGTTCATACGGTGCATGTCATATACATCCATGGTGCGTTTTGCAAAAGAAGTTATTCTTTAGCTATTTACTATAACTTCTATGACAACACTTATTTTTAAAAGCATTTTATCCTAGGTGATATTTTGTCAGTCTAGCCATCATACTTTATTTGAATATCTCTCTCTAGATTTAACATCAGCACAGTGTTTAAAAGAAGTGCGATTTAAAAAAGAAGAAAAAAATAACAAAAAGATATATTTTACACTGAACAGAATGCTTTCTGCTATTTAAAAGGTAATGTTGATGAGAAAATTGATGATAGATCATTTTAAAATGTTTTTCTTTGCTTTAGGGAGGTATATCACACAAAGCGAATGCAGCACGTCATCACTGTAAAATGGACTTCAGATAACAAATATATTCTCTGTGGCTCAGATGAGATGAATATTCGTCTGTGGAAAGCTAATGCTTCTGAAAAACTGGGTGTGGTAAGAGTTGCATTTTGCTTTTTGTTATCATGGGACAATATGTTTGAGGCTTTTTTGTTATTACAAGTGGTTCACCTTCTAAAACCTTGTTTCTAAAGGGGAAAAGGTAAAATGGTAGTTTTTATTTAATTTGAAAACTGACTTGCACAGTATAGTTCATTGCATTTACTACAACTTATAATAAAAAAATGACATGCCTTGTTATTGCTACACAATAGAATTGCCTAGGTGAGGTGAGGGGGGTTTTTTTTTGTCCTTGTTTAATGTTAACAATAAGCATCAGTTCTAAACAGATTAGAATTTTTTACTTGGGTGCTACAGGTGAGAATTCATCCCTTTGCATTAGAGAAAAAGCAGTAGGTCCTGGTTTGCTGTGAGTAAGTCATTCTACTGAAGTTTAGGGTTCCCATTAAAAACTTTGACTGGAACGTGAGTGGTTCATGTGTGGTTCATACTCTGATAAGTGTTTGCATTGCAAAATAGACCATTTGCACTGATGCATAACTGAGTTTGCCATTAACCTATATAATTCTCTGATACCAAGTGGGCAAACTAGTGTGGTGTCTGAAGTCTGTTTAATTCAATGTAAGTCAGTCTGGCTGAAGTGTTCCAAGCTAGAGCAGACATCAGTCTAATTAGATATATGTCTGTTCCCTTACACTTGTTCAAACGTTTACATACAGACAAGGCCAAAACATTGTTACAGTTACTCCTTGCATATATTCATCTGAACAGTTCTGTTAAAGTATGAGTGACTTGGGAGAATGAATTTGATAGTTTGTCAGACTTATATTGTTAGGGTATTTTGGAGGTGCTTATATTGCTTTTTCTGAGCCCATCAGCATAGCTGTCGAACAACGCTTGTGGGAATTTCTGCTTGATCTTGTAAAAGATTTAGGGGGGAGGAGACAGAAGCTGTAATTCAGGCAAGAATATTGTACGGTTAAGGGGATGAATTTATTGCATAGTGATAACCTCCATCAAGTGATAGTATCTTAATAGGAGGGAAGTGGAGCAGAGCTGGGAGAAGTGGAGGTGAGTGGGAGTGGCAAGAGTATTTAGGGCTACAATGCAACGGAATGGGGTAAATCATGGACTGGGTGTGGATATTTTTACCACAGCTAAAACAACATGGATATCATTAGCTATGGTCTACAATAGGTATTTGGAAGTCTTACTATTTTTCTCATCTTTACTATAGAGCAGTAGACTTAAAAAAAACCCCATATAACAAAAACACCACCAATCAAACGGAAAAAAAAAACACCTACACACCAAAACCAAAAAACCTCCAAAATAACAAAACACAGCTTTGTAGCCTGCACAGTATTTGTGGTTGCAAACTAGTATTTAAGTTTAATTTCTTTAATGGTATAACTCTTCTGTTGAGGATGCTTTTATTTTTTTTAAATTTTTTTCTGTTCTGAATTGCTTCTTGGTAGTTTCCCATGTAGGACTTCAGTCACATGCTGCCTCTCTCTAAGATGTTGTTCTATTACAGAATTGTCTGGTATTGTTGATGTGCATCTTTACCCTTTGCCCTATGAATGAAGGACAAGTGGGTAAAAAGAATGTAGAAAATATCACATCAAATTCACTCTATGGACTACTAGATGTTGTTATTGGCTCTTTTTCTCATGATACTTGGCTCTGGGAAGTAATGCACAAACCCAACTATTCCTGCATAGTAGAAATACTGTGTATCATAAGGACAACTTAGATACTGTTTAAGCACTCAAAATGTAGAGTGGTTAATGACATTCTGCTGCTTTCTGTACTGTTTGCATCTGTGGAAATGGCCAGGGATGGGCCTAAATCAGTGCTACCAATTATCACCGTTGGGTATTGGACATTAATGCTCTTATCTTCCTTGACCTGACAGTGAATCCTACAAAAAATAACCTGACTTTTTTTTTTTCCCTGCTTGTCAATATTATTGCTGCTTAACATGCCTCTTGGAGACTGTGCATACAATTCAGTTCTGATGTGGGATCATACAAATGCAGTTTTTTGTCACATGCATACGTGTACTGCTTTGTATTTGTACTGCATTTCTGTCAAAGTTCTTTGACTTAGTTCCCTTGAGAGCCAAGAGCTATCTATAACACAGATCAAGTGGCACGTAGGGTTTTGTTTGTTGGGGTTTTTTTGATTTGGGTTTGTTTATCTTTTTACTGTCGGAAATCATCCCATCATTTCGAAAACAAAACTTGTCATCCTATCTTCAAAAAATCACCTTGCAACATCAAAAGATATCTTAAGAAAGCAAAATTATTTAGAAACACAGGAAGAACTTACAAGGGTTATAGAGAATTATGTAGAAAAACTTCTTGTTTTACATGGATGATGCTAATGAACTTGTAAAGAATTATGTTATAATAAGAAGTAATGTTTCACATCCTCATATCTTGTGTGGAAATGTGTTCAAGCAGTATGCTGTTGAAGCCTTGAATTTAGCAGGACATAATCTAGATATTAAATTCGTAACTAAAGCTGCTATGGTGTTAATTTTTTTTTTCAGAATTACTGTGAAATTTTACTTTTCAAATGTTTCAAGAGTAGTTGCTGCCAATAGGACTTGAAAATGGAAGCTTTATGGCTTATCTTGTTCTTGTATATATCTCGAAAATGTTGCTTGGCTTCTGGCAACTGTGCCAATGCTTGTTCAGTCCAACCTGGTAATTCCTGTGATTCTTAACACTGCAGCTGTTAATGGCTATTTATCTGGTTCCACTGTTTTTCTTTAGAACCTGGTTCCTTTTTTTTTTTTTTTTTTTTTAGACGATTGGTGTTCTTATCTTCATAGACATATGCTTGCTTATTTTATAAATGTCCAGTTTTTCCATAGTCTGTGACTGTTTTTTGAGCATTTTGAATATTCAAAGCTGAACATTCAGTAATTCTGTCGGAAGTGTCAGAATGTATCTTAAATGCTTAGTTGCTTGGTCTGCTATTTTTCTTTGCTGAGAAGACTTGATTGAATGACTCATCCAAAGGTCACTGTATTTCTGATATAAAACTAACATCTTGTAATACTTTGTATTTTAAGATGGATATTTTTGGGGTGGGGGCGGATAGAAACCAGCATCCTGAAAGAAAAATCTCAATCAGATAGTTGTTGGTTTTGTTGTTGTTGTTGTTTTTTGGTTTTGGTTTTGGGGGTTTTTTACCTTCAGTGAGTACTTAGTCTTACTTGGTTTTGGTGGTGTTGGGTTCCCCAGAAGCTATAGTGAATATATAGTGCTTATGTTGTGACTGATGAACACTTACGCAGTTGGAAAGTTGTACTTTCTGAATCTTGGCTGCCCTAGCAGTCATCAGTTCTGACATGCATGTTTCTTTTGGTTTTTAATATATTTGGCATCGTACTCATTATTCAAAATCAGTGAAACATTAAAGTAAGAATAAAAGTCTCTGGAGGAGCCAGAGGCATGCTCTGTCTCCATTCCACTGATAAATAAGTGTCCATGGGTTACATAGGGGTAACAAACCCCAGATCTCACTGTTGGAGCCACAGCAGAAATCGCTTTAAAATAGGTAAATTACTTTGGCCTGTGTGGGAAATAGAAAAATAGAGCCTCATCTGAATGAAAAGAGTGGAAAAACAGCAGTAATAGAGTAGAATTAATCTAATTAATACAAAGAAAGTGATAGATTAGTGTTTTTTTATTGTAGTGAGCCATTAGTAAAATTTAAAATAGTTGTATTGTTCTTCAATCTCTTGACATGTTATTAAAAAAAATAATATATACCTGCAGTTCTTAGAGTGTAAATGTTTAGTAGTAACATCACTTCTGTGAGTAACAGCTGCAAAATTTGGCTCTGTTTCACTTCCAAAGAAGCATTAGAACAAAGCACTGGACAACTGAAGACAATTTTCTGCTTGGGATGATTTGTATTTCAGTAAGTGTAAAACTGGTGTCAGGAGTGAGCAAAACAGTGGAGCATAGGTGTGCTGCTTTCTTACAAGGTGCAGAAATAGTTGCTTTTGAGTGAAAAAGGAGAAAGTGCAGTTACTCCAGGTTTTGATCTAGCAAAGTGCATTAGCAGGAGTGCATCAAAACTGTCTAAATAATTGTATGTCATTTCAGTCTGCTTCTAGTATACAGTTCCATTTTGTGACATAAGGCTGATAACAAGCAGTACCAGATATCGTGTGACATGGCATTCTTTTCATAGTGATTTTGGGTTTGTGATTCAGTGCACATATAACTTCATCCCTGTAACTATGGTTTTGTGCTCTTAACATCTGCATTACCTTTTTTTTTTTTTTTGTCATCCATTTAGATGTAACGAAGCTGTAAGTTTTTGGTCCAAGGAAACAATAAGTAATAAACTTTATGGCAATAAATTTAGAAATGTGTTTTCAGCAAAGCAATGGGGGGAAAAAAAAGGAAATAAAGACAAGCTATGGTGTAGAAAACTGCTGGAATATGTTTGCATTCTAAAAATATGTTGCGTCTGTGCTCTGTCTGCCCTAACCTAGAAGGGCAAGCTGGGCAGGATAGATAAACAACCATTTCTTACACTCATGATGAATTACAAGAGTCTAAGGAGTTTTAAATACTGTACAGTATGAATACAGCTCTCCTTAAAAAGAAGAATTTTTTGTTAAAGGTGGTTTTATCCTTCAATCAGGGCTCTGGAAAAATGCTTACCATCCTTCTACTTAGATAGGAAAAATAACTATCCTCTGGAGGGAGGAGAGAGTCATAGGCAGTTCACTTGCGGACACATTTTCCTATTGGTGACAACTTGGTTGCATTTTAGAGTTCTTTCTCCCACCCCTTTTTCACTCCAGATATTTGCTGGGAAGTATTGCTGTGGTAATGGCACAAATCATCTGTCTTTCTGCCACATATTTTCTATTTCTGTGATAAAGGAAGAAAGTTGCACATTCACTTATGGAATGTATGATAAGAGTCGCACATCTTTGAGCATATCTTCCACTCCTGAGTCATATAAATCCTAATTTATTATATTGTAGAGTGTTCTAGTCCCTGTAAACAAAATCCCTACTCCTGCTAAATCGTGCTGTGTTCACAGCACCTTCTCTGGCTCAAAGCAGAATGAAAAGTACAGCTCTTCTCTTCCTTTTACAAAGGTCAACGTAAAGAGCTGACTTGCAAGAGAAAGGTTGGAATTCAGTGCATTATTGCAGTCTGCTTTGCTACCTGCTGTCTCATAAATAGACAGAAATTTGTCATTACTGCAAAATTTTCTTTTACCATCATGTAGATGAGGGTGCACTTAGCGCAGACAGGTATGTAGGGTGCTGGCTGGATGGAAAGTCACCAGCTTCATGCTCTTCTATGCACTACATTACATAAAAATGTAATCAGACTCAAGCATAACCACCTCTTAAACTATATAAAATTTTTAAATAGGATATCCTGGATGTATCTTTAATTTACAGATTCACCTCTTGTCTGTAGAATCATCAAGGTTCTACGAAATCGGCAGCAATTTGTTGCCCTTAAATTAAAGGAAAATCATTGCATTTAATTAAAATAAAACCTCTTTAATTTGGATTATGTTGGCAGTTTTCTGCAGAGTGGGAACACCTGGGATTTATTAAGAGTGAAACAGCTACTCAGGCTGGCTCACTAGAAGGAATTTCAGTAAAGGGTGGGGAAGGGAATAGTTTAGTGGGTTAAAATTTTCTCACTTGCAATTTGAGAGGTCATGATAAACTTGAGTAAAGCAGAAGGATTTATGAATAAGAAGGTATGGAGAAGCAGAGGTTAAGAGCATTATGTATCTCTGATGCCTGAATAAGAATGAGCAATGAACGACTCTGCATCTGGTACCTGGTTTGTTTATTGTCCTAAAGGAGAAACTCCATTGCCATATGTTTTATTAATACTTGCTTTCAGATCATTAATGATATTTCCAACTGAAGTTATTGGAGTATGATATTTATTTTTTCAGAATTCATGAAATATTCTAACAGAAGTCACTTTTAAAAGTGACCTCCAGAGTGGAGAATATCCAACTGCTGATTTCAGAGTTGGGGAAAAAGCATGTTTCATAATTATGTAGGTAGAATTTCCAAGTTTTTCTGTATGCGATAAAGTTGTCAGTTTTGTTACTGCTGCTTTTTTTGTTAGTATCTGAAAGTCTGCTTCTGTTTTTTGTTGAGAAAGTAAGAAATAAAGTCGTCTATTGTTTTGCTTTTAATACTTTAGGTGCAGGTAGTAGTGGATGAAATAAATGTGGGAGGGCAAAAGACTTGTGCCACTGCTTGTTTGAAAATATGAAGGGTTTTAACATGTCTGAAATACTGGAGTTAGAGTGCATTTTGGACACAATAGTATTATCCTCTGTTAATATTCATATTCTGTTTATATGAAAGCTCACTAGACTGAAAGGCGGCTGAAATTCCCAGAGGTCCAAGCAAATCCAAAATACATAAAGACTGATATTCTTTGCGAAGCAGTGCATTCTTTTAACAAAAATACAGCACACAGATTAGTTTTCCACCTTTCAATAAATAATATTAGGCCCAAAGTAAACATGCCTAGTTGTAAAAAAAAAAAAAAAAAAAAATTTATTATATAAAATATATCCTCTGTAGGTAGCTGTCAAGAAAACGCATTTCTCACTTTCAGTCCTGCTAATAGTGGTTCAGACGTGATTTTTAAACATGAATAAAATTAAAGTCTTTTGTGGTAATACTAGCTTACCTGTATTTTAAATGCTTGATACTAAGATATTTTTAGCAGCATGAAAGTTGGAACTCCCTTTGTGCCATATAGTCCAGCTAATACTTGAAATCTGATGTATGCACTGTGCTTCCTAATGGATCAAGGCGCTGGGTAAGATTTAAGCCACCTAAAGAGCTGTCTGTGAAGCTGTTAATGAAGACAATTCATTTATAGCATTTTAACTTAGACTGGCTAGTGATTAAAATGCCTATCTTTATTTCACAGCAAGTTTATCGTCCTCAGAGGTTAGGAAAGCAGGCAGACTCTGATCAAAGAGGTTTTGCTATCAGCTATTTCCATTTTCCTTTTCTCTACAGCACATTAAAATCTGATTATGAGGGAGTAAATTCAGTTACTTAATTGAACCTTGAAATTATGATAATATTTTGTGTTGGATTGTTGTTGAAATTGTAACTTTTTGATACTTACCTACCCTAATTCTGATGTTCATGTGGTTACAGCCATTGGCTAGAAGGAATACATTTGAAAGAAAAGTTAATTTTGTTCTGCAGAGACAATTGTGACAGTTAAATCCCTGTTCTTTCATAACATGCTTGTCTGTGGTGCTTTCCCCATAGCTTGCACCACGAGAGAAGGCAGCTATGAATTACAATCAGAAGCTGAAGGAGAAGTTCCAGTATCACCCGAAGATCAGACGCATTGCTCAACATCGTCACTTGCCCAAGAGTATATATTGTCAAATCAAAGAGCAACGTATCATGAGAGAAGCTCGTCGGCGAAAGTATGTCTTTGTCTTCCTCTTCTGGCTTTGTTTTCTCTTGATCTTAACAAAATGCATCACTGCAGTGCTGTAGCAGCAATGTATGGGAGTGATAGAGCTAGGGTGTGTGGGAGGAACAACAATGAGCTGCTTTTAACATCTGAATAAGTGCTCATGAAGTACAGGATTGATTAACCTCTGGTTATAAGGAAAATGCAGTCAAATGCCAGTGTCAGTGAGGGCTGGCTGCTTCCCAAAAGTTCATGGAGGAAACAGGAGCAAATATCACATTGGAAGAAGCCACAACGCTCTTTTAAGCCTGAGATGATGCAACACTGCAATGGAAATGGAATGGGCTGATTTAAGTGTGTGGAGGTGTTTTGGGGTTTGTTTTGGGGTTTTGTCTTTTTTTTTTAACACCGGACTCCAGAATGAGTGTTTTCTGTCACCTGGATCATGGCCGTATTGGAATGTCTGGGAGTAGAAGGTGGCATACTTTGCTGAAACTATTGAATTTAACAGTAAAACTAAAAAGTGGTAGGTTTTAGTCATCTTTCTCAGCTAGAAAAATTCTACAAACTTGAGCAGCAAATGCTGTTGACATGAAAGCCAAGTAAGTGGAGCTCTCAAGAAAGGCTCTGTTTGAAACTTTTCGAAAATAGCCAATTTTAAAGTTATTTTTGAAAGGGACAATCCTTCTCAAAGGAGGAAGTATGTGAATTTTGATTAATAAAAGCAAAGCAATTCTTTTTTTTTTTTTTTAATTGTAGTGTAACTCATTAGTAACTTAAGGAGGAATTTAGGATTTGTTAAATCTTTGTGCTGACTACTGAACTCCACCCTTCTGTTTTTTGTTTCTAGGGAACTGAATCGTCGTAAGCACAGCAAACCAGGATCTATGCCATTTGTGCCAGAGAGGAAGAAACACATTGTGGCAGTAGTGAAATAATTGTTTTCACATGTACAAAATGTCAAAATGAAAGAGAATATCATTATTGACTGCATTCACTGTAAAAAAAAATTGATGGACATTGGTAAGACAGCATATGGCTCCAGAAACATGGCTTTTTCTTCCAAGTATACACATGCTCTGGTTTCTCAGGCCACCCTCTGCTTTGGGCAATGGTAAGAATTGGCCCTGTAATCTTTTATGGCCACTTGCATGTCTGAGGTTACCACCCCAACGCTGTGTATTGCAGTGGAGTTTGACCCTTTTGATATATGCAGATAACGTGGGTGTTGGTGGAGGATATCTGTAGTTCCAATCTTATTCCTTACTACAAAAAAAGGATGAAATAGATTCAGATCTGTCAGAGGCAAAAACCCCTTTGTTCATTACAGAGTTATAAAAGTTGCCCGTATATTGGTTGGGTTTATTTGTTTGTTTTGGTTTTTTTTTAAAACAAATCTAATAAAGTACAAGTGACCTTAAGGCAATGGACTAGATCGTGATTCTTCCAACTGACATTTCTACTGCATTATAATTATTACAGTATAATATATTATTTTTCTCTTACCCAAAAGGAATTCAACAGGATTCTTGGATATCTGTAAATATATTTATAATTTTGTTCTGTCTTCTTAATTATTGTTACATGAATTGAAAAAACTTCAGACTGTTGAAGTTGCTAATATTAATAATGATATAGTGGAATAAATACCTTTTCTCTTTAGCTGATTTAAACCTTCTAAAATCAAGATGGAAATTACATGTAATTTCTTAATTAAATTCTGGGAAATAACCCAGAAACTTGCTTAGGTGAGATTTATTACAAGCCTTCTAATTGGGGTTTATGTATATATGAAAAAATAAAATCTTCACGTTCCACAAGGTTTCTGTAGCCTGGATTTCTTTTACTATTTGTCTGGGAAATGGTCTCCCCCTCTTCCAGTGGGACAGACTTATGCTTTTAGACACTAAGGTGATCAGAAAACTCTGCTGGAATTTGATTAGGCCTTCTAGGCTGAAGGCTTCTCTTGCAGAAATACTATAGATTTAATAACTGTAGGTGCTCCTTAGCATCTTCTGTATAAAAGGATTTTTTAAGCCTTTGCACTGCTGTGTAGTCTGTAACTACACCCCACCCCCTGCTGAGTTTATGCACAAGAAAATTTATGAACTTAATTAGAATAAAACTTATAGTTTAATTTTTTTTTTAATCTGGAAATTGAGCACTTTGATCACTTGCCTTCATATAGCATCCTGTTTAATGTATCTCCTGGCACTAACACCCATATGCATTTCTAGTTCTTACTCCTTTGCTTGTCTCTTACAGCACTGTTTGGGCAAGATTCCTGGATGATCATGGCAAAATTATGGCTGTTTGGTGGTAAGAGGCCATAATGTGTCTTTTACTCTCTGTATGACTTGCCTTATGGGGTGATGCAGGAAGAGAGACTGATCTGAAGAGCTGTAAGTAGGGTGCTGAGAAGCAGCAGAACACATCAGGGAACAGCCTGATGCTGGCTGTGTGCCTCTTGTACTAATACAGCACACTCTGTGCCAAATATGGTTTATTTCCTTCCTGAAACACGGAGAAAATTGAGGGAGAGTGTTCAGTCCAAAGTATGGCTTGTGACACAGCTGTAGTTGAGTCTTGCACAATTTGCAAAACCAGACTAATCTTCTGGAATGTGATTAAAAATTTTCAGCCTTGTCAGTTTAGCTTGAGTTGATGTAGTTGGTTGTGGATTTGTTGAGTCATGATAACTTCTGGTGTGAACAAGTCCTGCTGCTTGGAATTTATTAGCTTTTGGTGCAGAACTTTGAATATAGCTAGGGAGCTTTCAGTTCTGAAGTTAGTTTGGTGACTGTGTGATGTCTCTGCATCTGCCATGTCCAAAGGATCTCTTTATGTTCAAAGACCTTTATCTGCTGTTGCTTTCAGACAGGCTTCCAAGTGGAACAACGCGATCAGGGTTGGCTAAAAATGTTGCTAGAGAGATTGTAACAGCATGCTGAAAAAAGGAATTTTAGAGTACTCAGAGGCTGTGTATTTTGGTGTGAATTCCTTTTCAAAATTCCGTGGGTGTGGTCTTATTCAGAGATCTTGGTCTTGCCATCAATGGGGCACCCTATTAGCATATCAGCTTTCTAAAGTCTTGCTATGACTTACACTGCTCTTACAGCCAGGATGTTTCTGTAGGTGTGGGATGGGGCTTTCTGGTTGGAAGTCAGTTGTATGGAATTTTGCAGGTGGTGTTTGGAGTCTGTCTGTTCCGAGGATCCCTCTGGCCATGGATTTATTTGTATGCTGTTGAGCTACCTGCTGTTGATCTACCTGCTGTTGATTTGCCTCTTCTGGTCTCCGACACTTCCTGTGGCCATCCACAAAAATACATAATGCCATGATACCCAGTAGGGTTTCTAAACTTATTTAAGTATAGTAGTTGCCAAGTGGTAGCTCTGCTTGCAAGAAGTGCTCATACAAGTCTCTCACAGGCCATCACTGAAATGGTTTAGCAATTATACTAAAGGAGCTAGAGCTCTTATTTTTTTTTTTATTAGTCAGTTGTGTTTTTTATTTTTTTCCACTGCGTGATTTGAGAGGTGTAATCAGGCTTCATCTTAACCACCGTAAAGGGGTTACCCTAGATTGATCAAATCATTATATGCAAAAAGAACATGGATACGTGTATTTGCATGTATGTATATCTAAGTGTATGTAGAATAAAACCCTTAGCATCACATGAGATACTGAAAATATAAGGAAACTGATAATGATTGTCTTCAAAATTTTGGCATAGTTGATTGAAGGAAGGGGAAAAAAAAAAGGGGGGAGATTATGAACTCTTTTCTAAACAAACGCAGTGTCTACATACCTGCAGAGTAAAAAAAAAGATAGCTCCTGTAGGTATTTTCATTTTGGGAAGACATTATAATGATTGCTTTGAAAGAGAAGTAACTTCTTTTATACAGAAATATTTAAATCAGTATTCATAGCCTTGGTGAATTTTAGCTTCATGAAGAAGCATCTATGGAGTCATCAAAACTTTATTTCTGTTCTATCGTAGGCAGGTTATGTAATGATATAGATATTTGAATAAACTAATTTCTTTATTCTGTGTATATTTTAGGTATCTAAAACAAGCTAAACTGCCACTTGGGTTTCTGAGGTCTGCATGGAAATAGATAAAAAGTTTAGAACAAGTAAAAATTCCACTGGAGCTTTTTTGCCAGTGTCCATGTGGGGGTTCTTCACTCTGTGGTAGCAGAATCCCTTGGCCTTTGGGACCTTTAGGGGATTAGCAATACAAACGATAGCCGTGTGCACCTACACACACCAGACAATAAACCCATGGCCAGCCCCAAACCAATGTGGGGAAAGAGGGCAGTGCCTTCCCTGGCACCGGTGTGAAGGCAGGCTCTGCTCAGATGTGACAGCTCCACCTTCTTCCTACCTCTAAGCCTCAAGTCCTTCAAACATCTCCTGCTCCAGAGTCTCATACTCCTATTGTCCTACTAGTCATACAAGGGCTAGTCACACTTGAAGTTTGCTGGCCTTGACATGTGCATGCACTTACCAGACCAGTAAGAAATAGGGTGTGATAAGAATATCAGCTGGACTGCAGCCATGGAGGGCAGGTTTCATGCATTGAGGTGTAACGGGTAAGCTGTCTGTGTGGGACTGTCTCCCTTTATCCTGGGTTTTTCCATGCTTGTTTCTCTCCAGTCTGCCTTAGTCCTTGCCTTTATGCACCTTTGGTACTTTTCTTAAACATCCCATAATATGTTTTGTGCATTGCTGCAATCCCCTTCAAATTTATTATGGACTTTTTTATGTAGTCCCCAAATTCTCCCTGTTCTGTCCCTAAATTCTCTCTCCTGTATCCTGTAAGCAGTCTCATAGTCCTTTAGGTAATGCCTCCCTTCCTCTCGGGAGTTTCCTACCCTTGCTTTACTGGGCACCCACTGGGGACAATGATCTGAATCCCTCTCCAGTGCTTTTAGGACTAGTGAGTCAGCACGCTCGAGTTTCACTAATGGTTCTTCTGATCCTTGCCATGGCCATGTGTTTAATTTGCTTAGCCTTTAGTCAGGTAACCTAATGTGCTCTGTTAAATGAAAATACAATTGCAGTGCCTTTTGAGCCTAATTAATGGACCAAGAAGAGTAGGCCAAGAGTGGACCAAGATGGAATAGAATTCACCTTGCTCAACCTTAGATGTCTGTAGCACAGACAGGGTGAAAAGTTTTGTGCACCTGATCTCGCTCTGTACTTGGTGAACTTAGTTATTTTAGGGACCGTTTCTCCTATACTTCAGGCAGTTAAATTATGATTTCAAACTGTGTTCTATTTTATAATTAGCAATGTGATAGATGGCGAGTTAACTTTTGAGTATGTATCTAGATTTGGACAGAATTGCACACAGAGGCAATTAGGTTTAAGATGAGCAAAACCAGAGACAAGTGAACACCTTCCGGAAATTCCTGTCTGCTATTCAGTATTGTAAAAGTCTAAAAACGTTTGAAAGGACATGAATGAAGCTCTGTAACTGAGGACAAAGGTATTTCTGTGGATAATAGGTTGTGGGAAACTTGAAGAGCTCAATGTTACACTGGAGAAGGATTGAAAGACATTTGAAGAAGGGAAATTGAATTAGAAAGAAAGAGTGTGACTTGTGGGGCTTTAGAAGGTACATGAAGAATTCTAGGACAAAATCAAAGATCATAGTTCAAATACCACCAACTAAAAACTGCTAAAAGTGTCATTCCCTGCTATATTAAAAAATAAAAATACACTTTTCCTCTAAGTTGAAGATTGTGTTCTTTATACACGGTTTGAAACAAACTTAAGGACTCATTTTCCAAGGTGATTACTGTTATATTGACTTTAGACAAAGCGGCCATTTTTCAGTGCCTTGAAAGTTTGATCTGGGATCTCTATGGATTTTAGGATATAACATGAAAGAGATTAGGTTTTAAAGTTTTTCTTAAATATACTAACATTTATTATTATTTTAACGATTCCATTTTGTCCCAGGTCTGGAGCAGTTTCAGCAGATGCAAAGGATGTGTTCTCAGTGGGTAGATGGATGCGATCAGGAGTTTATAGCATGTTGCATCATGTTTTCTACTTTTAGAGCTTGTGTGGGCAAAACCAAAGATCTTTCAGCAGACAAAGGAGCATTGCTGATTATTAAGAAGATAAATGGATGGAGATGCTATTTTGTTGTCATTGTAAAAATGTGATTAAAAACCACAATATGATAGAAACCCACAGATTTAATATAGATTTAGTCAACGTGCTGCACTCATGTATTTATTACAAGACTGACATCCAAGCTGAAGCAGAGTGGCATTATTGAAGATGTGACTTTTTTTTCCTAAGAGCCTTATTGTAGAATTTTACTTTTTTTTTTTTCTTGCAGCCTGAAAATTACCATTAATTTGCAAAACAGCTGTCATGGCGTGAGGTACAAGTGAACAGCGTGAGGAAGCAAGGGATAGGGGATGTGTTCAGTCTGCCAAGAGGGGCCATTGCATCAGACACCTGCAGGAGGCAAGTCCACTGGTTCATGGTGGAGCCAGACCTTATCAACAGCTGCAGAGTCTGAGTGCTCCTGCTTTTCCTATCTGGGGCAAACAGCCTCGGGTACCAGAGAGCAGCACTGGGTCATTACTCGTTGCCATTCCCCTCTGTTCTGCAGGAACAGCTGTTTGCTGGTTTTCTGCACTGTGAGATCCAGGGTAGAGAACCCGAGGATGAAACTGCTGCTTCCTATTTGTGAAGTTGGTTTGGTCAGAGGATTGCAGATTTCCCAGCAGTACGGTTTGCTTGCTCTTCTGGCTCTGTTCTCTTCACATCCCTGCTTCCCAAAATAGCGCTTCAAATTCCTGCTTCCTCTATGGTCATCATTGACTTTGCTGTATCGCTTAGCTTGTGCTACCCAGGAATTAGGAACAGTTCTTTCTTTCTTAAGATTATTTCTGCCATATAATATTATCTGATGGGACGTTACCCTGGATCCATTCAAAATGAGGATCGTTAAGCTCTGGAAGACCTATGGTTGCTTTAATAATTTGCAGATAGATGTGAATCCACACTATGGTGTGCACAGGGTCTGGGATGTATTAGAGGAAAGGAAGCCTGGTCTCCAAAGTGCTTGGAGGATGAGAAGAGAAGAGAGCCAAAGGGGAAGGATTATTACCATCAGTTTTGCAGACTGGCCAAAGGGGTGGGGTTTGGCATGGCAGGAGTTGAGGGAGCTGCAAGGCACAGATGGAAAAGGAAGGAGCGTGTCAGCAATTTTCTCACTCAGTTTGAGTAAAGACAATAGGGAAAAAAAATCAATCTCTCTTATGCTGTAAGAATGTAAGGCAAAATATCTAAAATGCCTATATTTTTTTTTTCCCCCCACAAATGGGATAATCCAGCATTTAAATCTGAAAGCAAAAGATTCATTGGCTCAGCTGGATATCTAAAGGTATCATATTTATAGACCGGCTATTTCAGGAATGGAGCCTGTGTTCTTTTGCAATCACTTAAGGCAAAATATAACCTTGGCAAGCAAAACCACTGGCAATATTTGCAGTTGCGTCACTCTCAAGTGAGTATTTAACATCAGAAAACGTTAGGACATTCATGATAATCCACTGTTTTTACATAATCCTGTCAGTTGTGGCTGTCCAGTGGCTGTGGTACAGTATCTTGAACAGCAAATATTCACTATCACAAGTTAAAGAGCAGAGTAGGTAACTGGATTATAATATTGATGTCAAACTCTGGAATAAACTTAGTACAGTAATTGGGTGTCTAAATGTGATTTGAAACTAGGGTTTAATCAGAAGAGGATGGGGTTTTTTCCCTCCAGGAATAAAACCAGGAATCTGTCTCAGTGACAAGTCCTTAAATTATGGACAATGCATAGTAATTTGCTTCAAAAGACAAATACCTTTATGGTATTGCTTCAAAAGGCAAATACCTTATTCTGTGGAGAGTCTTTTGTGTGAACTACCCTAGACAGAGATTTTCTACTGATCTCTGTTGAAGAAATGTCAGAGTGAATTTTGGACCGAGTCAAAATTCAATTGAGTAGTTGTACTAAGGGATGCATTTATGGTGGCAGATAGGGGAAGATGTGGCAGAACATATCAGAACTGAATGCCTAAAAAACCCCCACCTATTACAGTTTTCTTAAAATGTTTAGTAACTGAAAATTTTATTCACAAGATGGGAAGAGCTGAAATGGTGTGCAGTGGTTAAGTCTTTTGGAATCTGAAGGAAGAAACTGAAAATCAGTCAGGTTCCTATGTTACCCTTTATCTCAATTCAACCCATTTGTCATATCAGCAGAAGTGGAAGAGTTCAGTTGCCTTTAAGATCACAGAATCACAGAATCTTAGTGGTTGGAAGGGACCTTTGAGATCATTGAGTCCAACCACATTTAAAAAAAAAAAAACTTAAAAAAAAAAAACCCCACCACCCCAAAAAACCCAAAAAACACCCCCCCCCCCCCCCCCCCCCCCCCCCCCCC
>BJBW01004591.1:58746-108962 GCA_004320125.1 Scolopax mira | reverse complement strand
AAACCAAGACAGAGTAATTGTTCCTCAAAAAAATATGAATCTGACAAACCAGTAAGTTAATCGTGCATGAAGCTCATGCATTCCTTTGCTGGACATATAGGTCAAGATGAAAGGTTTAACCAAGTACAGAGACCCTGTGGGTGTGGAGCTGCAATACACCATTTCTTATAATCTTTAGAACTGTGAGAATAATATGGCTGGTACCGCATTTGGCCACTTTGAGTGTGCAGCCTAAAGGACTCAGTATGCACTTACAGTGAGCATCTAGGAGAGTCTGCTGTTTAACTTAAAGCTTAAACAAGGATATCTGACACCAAAAAGCAGTTATCATCACACGATACTCTGTGAGGACCTCATTTTCACAGTTTCTAAGTCCTCATTGGCCTGTCACATGAATATCACTTGGACTTGGTGGTAAACAGGTGCCTGCCAAATCTCAGGCTGAGAAAGCTGTTGGCATACAAAGAGATCAAGAGCTACACTCCTGACATGGCCCCTGTCACCATAGGACATTTTTTTACTCCCGGTGCAAACGCACCTCTTTCACAGCCTCGCCACAGAAGTAAGCTTTGAAATCTATACCTTGTGTCTTACATGGAAACCAAAATGATTTTTTTTTCAGGTCACAGTTTGGATGTGAGGACCTGATACAGGAAGTAAGAAGATTTGAGATGGCTACACTGTTTCCTAGATAAAGCATTTTCTTATGTTTTTGTGATATTTTTACATTAAATATAAGTGGTCTCTAGAGGTCCCTTCCAACTCTGACAATCCCGTGATTCCATGATATGAAGATTATAAATATAGCAATAGACTGATCAGCTATTTTATTTTTTTTCATGCTTTTCTGTCTAAAACTGAATCGGACTGCTATAATAACAGAGCTTGTGGAGGTCTGCCAAGGTGTGTCAAACGTAGCCAATATCAGCACTACCACTAATCTTACCAGCAAGCCCTCTCTGGCAACATCCTTTCCTACAGTAGCTTTTGTCATAACCCATCATTTCTGAGAAGGAGCCTGATTCACATGTTGCTGTATTTCAGGATATTCCCCCCTTGCAAACCATTTAAAAACCTGAAATGGGATGAGGCAATCCCAACAGAACAGTGGGAGCATTTATTTGTACTCTTTAAGTATATATATATACACGCATACAAAAATTAGGTAGGAAGAAACCTGTACATCAGTGAAATACCTGCTCTGAGAGGAGCCAGCTGAGACCTGGTAGCTACAAGCCAAAGTCCCTACTGTTTCTAAATAACAGGAGGAGTGGAAAAAAGGTATCATGTACATGTGATACTATAACATCCCTTCTAAATTTCAGTAGCTGTCGTTTGTAGTGACTGAAAGCAGCCCACTGAAAGCTTTGCAGCACTGCATACCATGAAGTAAAAACACTATTTACTGCTGGGTTCCTCCTGTTGGTACGAGAGAACACGGCAGCATTGTTTGGGGCACCACTGACATATGGGGATGTCAAACAGCAGAACGCTATCCCCTCTGATGTCCAGGGCAGGCAGGAGGAACCATCACCCTACCAGAGTTACTTGCATCCTCAATTTTAGCAACATCCATATTGAAAAGAGCCCAAACGTAAAAAAGTCATTCAGCCCAACAGTATAGACCGATACGAGAAATTATGGGAGGAAGACTCCAATAAACAGCCTTTAGTGCTTTACCTTGTGAGCAGCACTATCCCACATTATAAACCGGAATATGTGCAGTCACCCACCTTTGCTATTTAAATGTTCACATTATATTTTAGGGGAAAATGTTGAGGTATTTATGTACCAGTGGAGAATTCAGCAGCCAGCCATTTGAATGTGGACCGTTTGGCTTCGCTTCCGTTGTTACCAAAACCGTAATAAAAACCCCATATCATTCTGTGATTCTGTGATTCTGTGTATATAACGCTCCAGGCAGAGGGTTCACAGAAAACACAGCTCTGTTTCTCCCCATAAAACCAGTAATGAGAAATGCTAGCATGCTGTTAATGGTGATAATAGGAAACAAATTAAGGATGTCTAGGCTTTAAAACCATAATCGCTTTCCTTTAGCTTACATAGACTCTTTTTAATACAATGTGCTGTATCAACTAGGAAGCAACTTTTTCTTTTTTTACTAACTGGCAGCAGATATGCTATTACAGCCCATTTTCTTAGTTAATATGACTTTACATATAGCATCTGTAAGGTACTTGCTTGCCTTTGCCTGTTTGTCTTATAACAAAGAGAATGATTTGAAGCAGTAAAGGAATCCTTTAAACTTCACGGTATTTGAAGTATAGTTTATAATATACAATTGAAATGAAATGAAGTAATTTTTCCATACCTTAAGCTCTGTAAAACAGGAGACCAAGATACATTAATATCACAGTAGTTTGTTTCTGCCTGTGTAACATCAATAATGATGACACAAAGGTTTTGCAGAAGATGAAGTTCCCCATCTGTGTTTCAGTCCTGTGATGTAACTGCTGGCTTCATGAAACATTAAACCATCCATGAACAATTACAAAGGGTCTGAAGTCCCTTCAGAAATTAGGTGCATTTCAAAAGAGCAAGAAATGAGAGTTCACCCTGCAATCCCTTAATCAGCATCCTCTAACTTAAAAAGTGACACTAATTTCAGCTTCTTGCCCATTGAAAGTTATTTATGAACACTTACTAACATATAACAGCTATAATTAATGACCTCAACTGACCTTTATTTTTCAAGCAGAAGGCTTCAGGTCCAGCATAAATAGCAAACTTGTATAATTTTTTACCAATGTCAATTATAAAGGTCAAATAGAGGACATTTCAAAAGCCACAACCTATAATGAATAAACAAATCAAATTTCGGGAGCCGTGCTCCTGCAGAGCGTTACAAATTAATGGCAGCAGTCAACAAGTGACCTTTAATAAACTTATAGGCACATGCTTAATCAAAAAGTGTACGTGGCAATTCAATGGTTAAAGTGGAAGATAAACTGACTTTCTACATCCTGCTTACACCCTATTTCTTCGAAGTGGAGCAATGAATTTGTCTGCAAACTCTATAGCACTATATACCGAGCAATATATCGAGGAAGATGTTTTCTGAGAATTAATGGGAAGCAGATGAAGCACACTTATTTGCTGTTTAAATACAAATTACCTGCTTTTGATGTTCCCTTTTTTTTTTTCATAGTTTCTCCCACTCCCTGGCAGTAGCTACTTCTGGGGGCTACTCCCATTCCTCCCCAGAGCTACAGCTCACACTGTGGCTCCATGAAACAGCCAATCCAATATTAAGCAGAAAAATACCAAAGACAAAAGTGAAATGAGACAGTTCTTCTTTACGAGAGGAAGCTTTGAAAAAATCGCTTTGTCGGTTCAAAGGGATTCCAAAATTTTGAAGAGCTAACTTTTTCCCATACAGACATTATTCCAGATCACATACCGCCCCTTCCACTGCTTGCAGAAAGCCTTGCAGAAAACTGTTATCGGGTGGTCTTTGTGAACAGAAATGCAACTGTGTTATATCAGATCGACTCGGGACCGTTGGGGAATTGAGTGCACAAATCCAGCGACACTGAACAGAGAGACATGAATTTAATAGCAGACATTGCTTCTCTGGTGCAGATTACAGAAAACCTGAAAGAAGCTGAACTGCCCACACTGTCCTTCCTATGGTCTGAATGAAAAGCTGGGGATACATTATTATTTCAGTTCACAAACTGGGTAACTTCTTCCTTAAAAAAGTAGAGCAGGCTGGTGAAAGGATTCCTGAATTTTTCTTTCTTTTAAAAGTTCTTTTTCTTTTAAAAGTTTCACAATTTAAAAGCAAGCTTGATGGTAGACTCTGGTAAACAGAAAGACCCAGCATAGACCTAAGGAATGGTGATGAGTGGGGGAACCGTGGCAACATAATCAGTGAAAACCTAATCAGTGAAAATTAGAGCACACTGAATCAGCTGCTCCTACAACTATCAAGAGAAAATTATTGTCCCTGGTGTGAGAACCACTGAGGTGAGTCAACAGCAGAAACTCTCTCTCTCCCAGGCCTTCAGACTAAAACGAGGATTATTGCCCTCAAAGGTACGGGATTTATTGTGGGATGGAGGGGGGGAAAAGGATTTGTCCTAAAAAATATGCAGTAGAGACATAAACAGAAAAGCTAAGTGAAATCTCTTTGGGGATAAAAGCCACTTCTCAAGGAGCTCTATGGTCTGTATGGTCTTGGCACACAGACGTAAGCATTCTCCACCTCTGCTGAAAACTATGTATCTCTGCAGCTGCATTAGAATCATGGAATCATAGAATCATCTAGGTTGGAAAGGACCTTTAAGATCATCTAGTCCAACCATGAATCTAACTCTGATTAAAAAAAAAAAACAAACCAAAAGAAAACCATACAAACACGCTCAAACCCCCCATTACTAAAGTATGTCTCTAAGTACCATCTCAACCCATCTTTTGAACACCTCCAGGGATGGTGCCTCAACCACTTCCCTGAGCAGCCCATTCCAATGCTTAATAACACTTTCGGTGTAAAAAAAATTTCCTAGGGCATTTCCTCTTCTCCTATCACCTGTGACTTGGGAAAAGAGAGCAATCCCTGCTTCTCTACATCCTCCATTAAAGCAACAAAGCAAATCACCTCAGACCGGATTTCTCCCATACCACTGCAGGCTTGTGGTTTAGAGCTGCTTCAGAGTCAAGCAATTCAAAATGTGAAAAGATCATGAAAAGTATAATACAGACATCTAAAGCAGGATCATCAGAGATAGATAAAATTTAATCAAGCTCTCTGTTTTATTATAGGGCTAGTAGAAGCCAATTTAAAAGGAAAAAGCTAAAACCCTAGACCATTGTCAACATAAAATACAATGTGTTTATGGCAAAACATTGTCTCAGTGGAGAAACTGATACTTTCAAAAATAAAAATATAATGGTTTCCTATAAAACCTCAACTCTTAAAATATTTATATTCCACTTGAATAGACTTGTCTAATAAAATACTTCAAGATCAAGAGGAATCACTGAGGCATTTAGTCTGCCTTTGCACATATCTCAAGCTAAACAATATACCCAATTACTCCTGTAGTCACATCAGTAATAAATGGGTTTGATTGAATCATATCTTTCAGAAAAAAAACATCCAGGACTGATCTGGAAATATCAAGAGGTGGAGAATGCACCATTTCTCTCTAATTAATCCCAATGGCTAACCCCAGGAACAGTTAAGATGTGTGCTTTATTTCTAACTTGAATTTGTTTGATTTTAACATACAGCCATTAGTTCTTGTTATGATTTTCTTAGATAGATGAAGGAGCCTTAATACCCAAGATTTTTTATCCATGAAACTTAATAGTCGTAAATCACTCAAGATGATCATGTAATATGCAGAAAAAGTTACTTAACCATTTTTAGGAAAATTTAGGAAACAAGAAGAAAGAAAACCAAAAAAAGTCTCTGGATGTTCTTCCTACCACTGCCTAACATTTGTAACAGCATTTGAGATCTTTTTACAAGTTTATGGTGGTTTTTTATTATTTGAGGATATCACATTACTATTGAAATAGAAAATGGTCTAAACTGTATGGTTCAAGTAGGTTGGAACCATTATTGAAATTCCAGACATGCTTATTTGGGTTTTAATATAAGATTACTATTTCTAAATTGTCACAATAAAGGATTTCAGATTTAAGATTCAGCACAGTTTCCTATTTTTATCACAACTTTATCAAAAACAGAAAAGAAATCTTTGCCTTTGCTTTGCCTTTTTCTTGAGTATGTATTCCTAGGAACCTAATTGTGTAGCTCAGTATGTTTAGTTTCAATTTCCCATGTTTAGCTTTTAGCATTATTCAACTTCCAGAGACTAATCTTAAATATTGTGATTTTTGTTTCTGGAGATATTCTTTCTAGTATTATTATATGGGAACACATTACATCAGAGATAAAGAGCAATCCTGAAAAGAAATAAGAGTATATCTGACTTGTGAATCATTCTAAATTGTAATGTCACCCTGTATGTCAGACTTTTTTTTAAGATCACCACTGACAACGTACTCCAGAATCTCATGGGCAAGATAAATAAAGAACTCTCACATAAATATATTGGTTTTGGCTTTTGGAATTCTTTTACTAGGGCATTGGAAGACAGAACAAAAAACTAACATAGTGTCATAACAGAAAATACTAGTTATTGCACTGCTTCATTATATTTCCTAAATAGACATTTTGTTTCAAGATTATTCCAAAAATCATTTTCTGAAAGTATTATAACAGTGAGAGACATCCCCTAGATAACTATATATCATTGATAACCACTAAGGCCTTGATTCTTTTAACTCCTCACACGCCCTCCTGCTGGACTAATATTTCTGGTCTCATACTAAAGAAAAAGGTAAAGCAAATGTCTCTGCTTGAGTTACTACAGCATAACAAATAAATTCTGATTCAAAACAATTTGTGATAATCACAGAATCCCCTAGGTTGGAAGGGACCTTTTAAGATCATCTAGTCCAATCAATGAAAAAGAAAAACAAACAAAAAAAAACCCACACAAACCCCACACCACACCCAAAACAACACCAACCCAACGCTAATCCATATTCCTGAGCACCATGCCAGCTCATCTCTTGAACACCTCATGGGATGGTGCCTCAACCACCTCTCAATGCTATCTCCAAAATCAAACAGAAGTAAAGAAATCCTAGCACTTTCAGGAGACTTATACCTTTGCCTTTCCTCTTTTTGGCTGGGCATGAAAACATATTTATTAAGAAGCAGCAAATAAAATTAAATTTCTTGAGGTATGTTAGTGTACAAGTGCCTGAAATACAGGAAATCACAGAAACTTTTCCACATCCACCACTGATCTTACTGAATTTTGAAAGCAGCCATGTGTCACTCCAGGCCAGAATCAAACTGTACATTCCTACAACACTTTGCCTCCACTGTTAGGATGTTTCTCCTGATCCTTTAGCTTTTTACAAACATGAAGGGGGGTGAGACCAAGCTGTAGCAGGAGAAGTTCTCCAGACCTCGACTGCAGTCAGATCTCTCCCTCTCTTTCTCTTCCTACCCATTTTTTGCCTGTTTCTGGGTTCCAGCAAACTGCTATTGACATCCCACTAGATTTAGTGATGTATAATTAATCATTACATCACTAATCAGAATCAGGGGTTATAACTTTGAGGATCTTCAAACTTCCCATTGCATTGGCTTCAAGTTCCACTTATAGGAGGCTGTTTAGCCTAAAAGCCCCAGGGGCTGTAAGAAAGTATCCTTTTTTTTTACTATTTTTTTTTGTCACCATAATGTTTACCAGAATGCAATTTCACTGCAGTAGAAAAATGTATGTATGCTTCTCTCTGATTGGAAAAACATCCCTGTCAAACCTTGGACATACAAACAACACTGCCCAAAAAAAACCCCAAACAAAACAAAACAAACAAACAAAAAAAAAATGCAAACCCCAAACCATTAAAGAAAAAGGAAAGACTGATACATTTTCTTTCACTTGAATGCAAGGGGAGTTATTCTGGATGACCCTCCCAGCGGTAGCAACCTTGTAATTACACTTGGCTTTTCTAAAGAAGCCAGGAAAGTGAAGCATGTGGAGGGAACTGCACTTACCTCCCAGTGCTATGATATTTTATTTTTCCTTAAATCACTACCTATTTGAGTTCTGTGATGACAGTGTAGTCACTAAAAAAAATGAAAGAGAAAGTTTATGAAGTGGAGGTAATAAGAAAAAGGCCTCAAATCTCCACCTTGTGTATGGTCGATGGTGAACAACTATAAATACCCTTGAGGATCTTGGTTTAATGCTCTTTCAGTACTGCTGGAGAGTAAAATATTGCTATGTGATTCCTTATGCTTGCATTTTTGTCCTGTTGGAGCATTCCAGATTTCCCCTTGATGTTCAGTTTACCTCCACATCCTGTTTAAAGTTTACCTCTTAGAACCCTTCAGAAGAGAACATAGATGTAAAGGCAGGAGCATGACAGTCAAGTCCTTAAGAAGAAAAGTTGTAGTGGCCAAATATGAGCACTACTGGGGTTTTTTTCTATTGTACTGTTAAAACTAAGCATGGATTGCATCCTAGCAGCATAGTTCAGCCAAACAAAGTTTTCCTGGCTTCACTGGCTATACTGCTCTGTCACATCTTATGTATCAGAAGCTAGTTGCTTGTTTCCATACACTAAACTGCCATTTAAAAGGCTTGCTCTGTTTTTCTCCATTGGACCCAATGTCTCTAAGTAAACAGAGGAAGGCATTTTGTTATTTTAGTCAAGCACATATGAAAACATAAGAGAGAACATGATTTTGGGAGAAATATTTCAAGACTAAAGTGCTATGGAAACATCATGGCAAGTCTGTGGAATGAAGCTCAAGACAATCATACAGTAAAGGAAAACAGGAAATATTGAGACTGAAAACCCATGGATGATTCAGGAAGTTTAGTCAGGTTTAATTCATTTATCTCCAATGCACAGAACTCACCAGTTACAGCTTCAAGAACTGAGCCACAGTCCTTTGTTTCTGAGTGCAAGTGGTCTAAATTTAAAATGGGATGAGAAGGAAAACCAAGCCTTTTGTTAAACCCAAAGGATGAAATTTTAAGGAGAAGGTGAGAAATGAGCATGAAGCCACCTCTCAGTCAAGAAGTGACTGGCACCAGTAGCTGAAATCAGTTTTCCTTGTGCATTTAGGTGACCTAGACATCCAAAGGTCTGACAGAAGACAAATCTATACAAATACAGATATCTATAATCTAGAAGATAATGCAGATAATCAGCTAATATCAGATCTCAACTACCAGAGATACTATCAGGAAATTAGAATCCATCCGTCTAGGACTTTACCTTAGGGTAAGAGAAAAATAATCTTAAATACAAAGTGGGAAAGTTACTCTATCTTATCTCAAATAGATAAATAGCGCAGAGACTTATTTTTCCCTGAAATAATGTTATAATCAATATTAAAAGCAAATCCTTTTAAAATAAAATTCTTGGCCTAAATCAGGATGAAGATTTCTACTTTTACTGTATAGATACTATATGTTTAGCAATACAAGGACTTTTAACTTTTGGTATGAACTCCTCATAAAGTTATGAATGAAACTTCCAGTCGATCAATGAGCAAATTAAGCTAAAATTAAGTTTCAAGGCTCAGAAAATTTGTAGGGTTTGATTCTGTGAGTTTTGTGTTTAGGAACATTGTTTTTCCATTTATTTTAAAGCTAAACAGCCATAGCTAGAAGCCCTATCATTTCTTGTTTATTTCATTTCCCCATGCTGCCATTTCTATTGACTTTATTTAAGTGAATACAGTTACTGAAAGACTGTAAAGATGAATGGGATATTAGAGACCCCAAAAAAAAGGAAGGGAAAAATGAAGAAAGCAAGCAGTGGTCTATTTCTGATACTACAACTTTCTCTCTGAATAAGTAATCAGTGAACCAAAAATAGAGTAGGGAAAAAAGGGAAAGCAAAAGATAAGCAAAAGAGGAGTGAAGAAAGACAAGAGAGACAAAGCAGCAATACACACCACCTCCAGCAGCCTTGATTTTTCACCAATACAAGCTACTACAAACGTAATTGGCTTTTTATGTTGGCAGCTGCTGCTCTTTCGACAATAATAGGCAAATAGCGCAATATTACTCTGGTTTATCCATGACATTAATTAAACATTCAGCTCTGCATCACCCACAATGATTCACTACCCCTGCATAGTGTTATAAATATATATTCCTAGTTCATAATGAAGGGTAAAAGTGAAGCAGCGAGTCCATGACATAACAAATCATTTTGCAAGCAATTCCACTTCATCCTTTACAGCTTTACAGTAGATGAAAGTCAGCAAAGCATAAAGGGTTTTCATAAGACCATCTCAATCTCCACCACAGGCAAATGGCTTCAGAAAACATGTCAATGCACCAGAGTTCCTTTTCCTCTCCAAATTCAGCACAAGCTGGTGAAGAAAAACAGCTACAGGAGTGTTGTGGACGGAGTGATTCTCCATCTACCTCCATCTCTATCTAGTGAAGTTCACTAGCGTGAAGTAGTGAAATATTTATTAAGATGAAACAGTGATTTAACAAAATCAGTAGTAAGTGTGATAAAACCAGTAGTAAATGTGACAGTGTTTTATGAGATTTGATGTCAGGGTACACTCTGTTATTTACTGCAGAGAGGACAGGGTCAGACACGCTGTCAGGGAGACCCTCCCATTGAGTCACAAGCTTCAGAAAGGACCTCTTTGCTTTCTAAACTCCTTCCCAGAGAAGAGTCTGGTTGTGCCTGGATCCAATCCTAGTCCCAGAATTGGTCAATGGTTTATGTCTAAAGGATTATATATGCGCAATCAATCCTTTACATTACTTAGCTAAGATTTCAAAGTTTAGCATGCTGTTAGTCACTTACCAAGAATCTGTTGCAGCAAGGAATCTCTCACCCTCAAGAAGTAGAACCTTAAGCAAGCATCCTCACAAAAGGGGAGAAGGGTAGACCCTGGTGTGCAACTGCTGCCATGCAGGAGAGCTCAAAGGGCTCTTGGGCTGTCCACTATTTATACAGTAAGATAATTGACCTATACTCATATTCTCATGGGAACAAAATTTCTAGGTCCCCGCTCCAGAGAGCATTTTGACTGTGTTGCCAGCCATCCCCCAAAGTCCAGGTGTAAATTATCACAAATGATGTTGTAATGGCCATGGTGGCCAAGGCCCAAGCAGGAGCCAGGGGTGGGGAAGGGGGGGGAAAACAGGGAGAGTACCCTGCCACAGGAGGCAATGGGATCCACACTTTGGAGTAGGGAGTGACTGAAAGTCCAAGGAATGGATCTAATACAAAGTCTACTAATTTAACAAAAAAAATTTTTACTGTCATCAACATTCACCAATATTCCAAGCTGTCCTCCTACTCAGGGGAAAGTTTGAAGTATTGAATATAGTTTGAGTAAGGTTTTGCTGTATTGCCAACAGAGTGAAAGGTACATTATAGCTGAATATCCGAGACTATCATGTTTCTAAAAATTCATGAATTGACAGATGTGCATACCGTTGGATGGAAGATATATGGTACTTTAGTACGTTTAATGTATAAATTGTTACACCTTCACTGAAAAGAATTTTAAAAGATCTAGTGTATACTGGGTGTCGATTTAGCCAGCTATCCAAATCACTTAACATAAAGTAATTTTAAGACAGTTTCTATTTGAACATGTGATTTGCATAATTGTTTTGAACACCTGATCAGCCTAGAAAGTATCATCCTGTAAATTATTATTTGCAAATGTACTCATGTTACGGCACAAGTTATCATATTTTCAGTTTCCTTACTACTGATCACAGTAGGGTTCATTTTTAAATGCTAGTGCTGATACCTGATAGCAATATGCTGATAGTTCTATGAGCATTTTTTATGACTCAGTGACCATTATAACTTCTTGCCCAAGGAGCAGAGGTAATATTGGGGAAACATCCAGTCTCGGTCCTCGTTTTTGGCAAAATCAATGTTTTCTACTTATTTTAAAGCACGGAGACTAGAAAGCCTATGAAATATTTACGAGAAAGCACACCATGTCTGTGGCAGTTCTAGTCTGTGACTGCAACATATGGTTTATAAATTGAAACAGGTGTGGGAGAACAGGTGGTCACAGCCATTCAATGGCATAGCTGGAATTTACCATGGGAGGGGGAAAGAAGGAAAAAAAAAAGAAAGATAAATAAGGCAACTTGCAGAATTAATGACATAAATCAGAGCTCTTCACTGGGGCAGCTCTGAGACCTTCTGATTTTGTTACATACTAAGTTCCTAGAGTCAGTTTACAATAGCTGTCTTCTGCCACTGCTCTATTACTTTGCCCCAAGTACTTTTTCTCTCAGAAATGTATAATAACCTGAGGAGAAAAAAAAAATAGTGTTTCCTCATCTTAACTCTCAAAATTAAGCCAATGTGTAAGGAACAGAGAGTCAGACATTTCGTTCAGATGCCAACAAAAGAACAACTCTCAACTGGTTCTTTCATTGACTGATTTTTAGACCCTGTGGTAGATGTTGCCTTGCAACAATATTAACCTTGGTGTAATGCTTGATCTACTCTGAATTTATGCTTAAGTTAATGTGCTTCAGCTGTACAAAATCTGCAATGCATCTAAAATGAACTCACATGACCAGTGCAGCTCTCGTGTCCCATGAGTACTTGAGTACATCTTAAAAGATCATCCATCTTGTACTTCCCTCCTGTGTAAGGATAAATTCCTTCATTCAGTATATTCCCAATATTAAAAACTGAGCACTTCCTGGATCTTTAATAAAAGCGTCAGTGTCCATAAATTACCTGTCTGGATGGTTCAGTAGTTGCCCCTTGGATCACAAAGAAAGATGACTTTTGAAAACAGAAGTTTCATGCACTTTGACACTGAAGTGCAGTAAATAAAATAAGCTCAACTTCCAATATACCTGGACTCTGCATTTCTTTTCAAAATCATCAGCAACTGTTGGTCTGACTCTGGGAGCAGCTGAATTCCCACAGCCCCAGAAAGGCAGGAGGTTGAAGTCATTCACAGCTTTCCTAACTGTATTGGACTTATGCATTAAGATGTAAACATTCTACTAAAATTGGTCATTGTATTTTTTAATGTTCCCAAACCACGAGAATTTAAAATAAAATTAACTTGTTCTAACCTCTGCTTGAGACCAAATTCCCTTTGGCATTTGTGTGCTGAAATGCTATTTGCAGGAACTGACATGCCAGATCAAACCAATGGTCCATCTAGATAGGATATTAAGTGCGCTTATCAACTCTCACAGTTTTCCTCTGAAATTTCTGATTCAAAAACTTCCTGCTTATTTTTAATCATGCAGACAACAATCAAACCGGACCGTTAATTCCAGGGAGCAATTGACCATATGTGCTTCGACGTCTTTCCTATGGATCTCAAAAATGGTACATTTAATATGTTTTTACTGAATTGTGCTGTCGCATGCAGTCAGAACAAGTATTCTGCCAACAGTGGACCAAATTCATTCCTAGCAATACTCCACAAAAGCCACTGGAGTTGCACGAAGGATAAAAGTGGCCAGCCATGCTTCATATTTACTGCTTCCTTCCATACCTCTGCATTAAAGGAAGAATCAAAGAGATAAACACTCACTACTTTTGCTACTTTTAAAGTAAGTCAGCTAAAATTACTTTAAAACAGTTCATTGACTGGGCAGACACAGTACTGTAGCTGAAAATTTACAGTTAAAGCTTTTTTCTATAGTATACTCTTTTTTAAAAAAATCTGATTTATAGGAAATTGTCTTATTCTTTGAGGATGCTTTCATGTGTAATTAAGTTCCATTAAAGCTGATGAGATTTAAGCAGCGTTTAAAGTTAAGCACATGTTTAAGTACTTCCCTGAATTAGTCCTAAAACTGTCAAAATGTGTATATCATCAGCAAGCAACCTAGGTGTTTCACAAATGCTCTTTTAGGACTCCAAGACTGACTCACATGGGACAGCATCTTTACAAATATAGTTTTGCTGCAGAAAAATATCTAAATTAAACTATTAGATGAATAGCTTATTTTCTTAGGCAGGTCCATTTTTTGTAGCGTTTTTCAGGATCAATTTTCCAGAAAAATAAATGTCAGAGAGTCATTTTTAATGTTCCATTAGTTTCTAGTCACTCAGTGATCGCTTGCAGGATCTTCAGTTGATCCTATGCATGCAATAGGATCACAGATCCCAGAAGGTATGTCATTTGGTCCTTTGTTTAAACCACTTACTCAGAAGCTCAATACTCAAGGGTTCCCATCTGTTGGAAATACAGCTGCTTAGAGCATCATAACGTAAATCATAAGCTATGATTTAAAACAGCTTCAACCATATTTTACATAAACAAATCATTCTCTGCTTATAATAATATGTCAATAAGTCTATTACCCCATTTCCAGGAAATTCTGTGGTTTGGCCATCAAATTAAAGCACTCATATAAGCAAAGAAATGCTTAACCCAAAGGAAGAGCACAAAAAATTCTGAGAAATTACGTAGACAGAGGAGTTTGCCTTGATGCATTTTTCAATTACTCATTTTCATCACACACACACACACAAAAAAAATGCAAAATTCGCCTGACCTTTAAAATTTCTGGGTGAACAACAGGAAGTTAACATGTAAGATCTCTAGCCATGCAGTATTTCAATCATAAGTTATTCCACTGACATAGTGCTCTTTCCACCCGAGACATTTACTGAAACCACAAATGGTGAAACCAGGAGGTTTTGCAGGAGCTAAGGGTGGTGATTGATCTGCTGCCCCTGCCAAGTGCCTTACTGACACACAACTGCATACTTTTGGCTGTGTGGTATATAAGCAGGAGTATGTTTTCCATTAATATGATCAATCTATTTTAAAAATATGACATGCGTTCCCATTGAATGTGAAGCAAAACAAACAGCAGAGCTCAACAGGTATCTAATGTAAGTCGAACACGCAGTTGTCAACTCAAAAAAAAAAAAGGCAGCTTTGCCCTACATCATCTTCAGAGGTTGTTGTGAGTGAACTCAAAGGGTCTAATCATAATTATGTCCCAACCTGTTTTGGAAGATGAGTCCACTTTCTCTTCTCTTTCTGCTGGGAAGAAATCAATCTATCTATTCCTGTTCTGCAAAAGACAGAGAAGGGGCTCAATCGAGATCAGACTTTGCTTTGAGCATCTTGGCGAGTTACGTAGACTCTTTCTCTGGCAGGAATCTTTCATTCAGTGGTCATTTCAAGTACCAAATATCACTTTTAGGATTTATCATCCCCAGGTAGAGGATAAAACTGAGTTTGTCTGGATAAAATCTGAAGATTTTAATTCATATCACTTACTTTGCAAGCTACAATGAGAAGAAACCTACATGTTAATTATTTAAATGCACAAATATGAAACCCCAAAAAACCCTATTGCATAACTGTATCCTACAGAAATTAAAATTCCAGGATACCACTGCTGAGGAAGCTCACAGTAGTGAGTCTAAATGAACTAACTGAAACAAGCAATATTCCTAATTAAAGTAAAACCATCACAAACCATGAGAGCTGAAGACGTTCTTTGTTTTGGAATGTTCTATGTACACGTGCCTATATGTACATATATGTGTGTGTATGTATATACAACAACATATGGAATGAGCTCTCTGACAAGTTACGTTATACTCTGCTAATACTGCAAGTTTGCATAGTGCCTAGGGTGGGGTTTTTTAACACTAATTTCTCTATTTGTACATGAACAGAATTTAAAAAAAAAATCTCCAAGGACCACACTGTTTGATACTGGATGATTTTGTTCAACACCACATATTTTTAATTTATATTGAAGGGGAACTCGTTAGAAGTAGGCTGTAGTCGCTTTAGTTTTAAATGTCAAGTAGGGTCGGGGAGGAGGGTGATGTTTAGTTAATGTAAAAGGCAGTTTCCTAAGTAGAATTAAAGAGCATAATTTGTCAGATAGTCTATTTAAGTAACATGAAGTGTCCTTTTCAGCTCACAGCCTATTAAGAAGGTAAAAAAATAAAAGAAAGAAAAAAAAAAAAAAGAAAAAGCAAACCTCAATTGCCAATTGCATTTCTGCAGACTACAACAAGCCTCTAAATATATTCTGTAAGACACTGAAAACCCATGTTCTGACCTGCATTGCACCTCCATAGAGAAAGAAAATGGAAAATGAATAGAGAGGAAATTATTTGGAACAATAAAAAGAAAGATGGGTATTACATATAAAGTAAAGAGTTGTATGGTTGTTTAACTGAATTTGATTTTCTTAAGTTGGATACTTGATTGCAGACTCTGAAAGAAAATAACTTGTAATTTACAGTAAAGTGACAAAGCCAAAGCCCCACTGAATAAGAATTCTTTGTGAGTCATTCCACTAGAGCCTTTTTCTTACCTTTCTTTTAATTAGAACCATAAAACAGGGCAGAACGTTTTAAATATGAACTACAATAATAATAATAAAGCTTCATTACAGGACCACTTTTAGCCCTAGGATCTCAAAATGCTTCAGAATGGGAGGTTTTTCTATGCAATACATAACATGGCTAAGAATACAATTTGTCTCCCAAGCCTTCTTTGAGAGCTGCCTCTTTCCTCTCCCTCTCATATTTCTTCCCAAGTGCTGGAGAAAAAAGAATATGACCGGATATTTAGTCGAAAGGAAAAAGTAAAATAAATTCAGTACTTCACTTCCATTTCAATTTACCTGTGCAGAGTGGAAAATCAGGGCTCCCGTACTTCTTTCCAGGATTTCAGAGGTGGAAATATGCCTAAGATGTGTAGTACATATTGAGTGAATTTGATTTGTCCAAGGTGCATCTCAGTCACTGCACATAGTCTTTTTCCATTGATCTGCCCATATAACCCCAGGCATAGAGATAAGGTTGCCTGAATGACTTCAGGCTGTTCAGATATCCCAAGACAAGTGCTCACAGTTTTCAAATTCTAGCTGGATAAGACTTCTGATGGGAAAAAAGGAAGAAATGCAGATAAAAATAGGTACTGGTGATGGTTACTGTGTGAAATGCATTCATTTTCACTTATGGGAGTTTAACAACCTTCCTATGCATGACTGTAATTACTAAGCCTCAAAATTCACTTGTCAGAACCTGAGGAGAAGTCAGAATGCATATATTTTGGTTTTTATATTGCCAATCATGTTCACTAGAATCTTTCTCCTATGTCCACAAAGCAAGCAAGACCATAACTTCAGGACTACAAAGATGGCTTTAGAAATATCTAACAGTAAGTCTAAATATTAGTTAAAATTAACATTTTAATCAACTTTTACATCAAAAAATGGGAGAAAACTCACATGTATCTAAATTATCTTTGGGATAACACCTGGAGGGCCAACACTTCCCAGAACTTACTGGGGCCCCTTGCACAGTCCTCAGGAACCCCCCTCCACACCCAGCCCCAGGAACCTCATGCATTCCAGCTCCATCAACATATGTCCTCTTTTAGCCCCTTTATCTCCCACTTGCATTGCATTTATGGGGGGAGAAAAAAATAAAATTAGGAAGGCCTGATGAGAATGTTAAACTTTTCTGCTTGGCTGCTTCACAGGGGGTTAGGGCAGCTTCCCTCTCTCATGTCTTTCTGCTGACTTCTGGCTGGATCTTTCCTTCATCCCCCGGTGTCTGCAAAGCATTTTCCTCCCTCCTGGACCCCTATAAATTGTGACAGAAAGCCACTTTCTAGTTTTCACGGGGTGTGAAGAATCGCTGGCTGGAATGTGTCTCATTATTTCTGAACTAAGTTCCCCAGAATGCAACAATCTGCCCGTGCCCCCTCCTCTACATGAGTTGCGTTCCTTTTAACTCATTGAGTTTAACAACAGTATAAATTAGGAGAAAAAAAATCGCCCACTGGTTTTACTCTAAAATGAACTCTGAAAGAAAATGCACATTTCTGTAGCTAATTGCTTTGGTAAAAACCAAACTGAAACGGCTTATTTGGAACACATTTGTTAAAGGCAGTAGACTCAGGCTGCCCCCCAAATAAGGAAAAGACCAAGACACATGGTTTAGCTGTGAAATACATCTTTGAAGTTCACTGTGCCCAGTTGTCTGTTAAAATTAGCTGCCTGTTAAGGAAACATACTAAAACCAATACGCCCAAGTTTAACAAAAATTCCCAAGAAATGTTCTCTACTTAAAAATGGGCTTAGAATACTTTAGTTTAGCTGAAACTTTGCAAACTCTGCAGAGCTTAATTTGGCATCACATTTTTTGCACAGCTCTGCTACCAGCGTAGTGCAGTATTCATATTCTCTTTCAAAGCTCAACATACAAAATTCCTTTTTTGATGGTTTTCTAGAAAATGCAGCCCTTACAGCTCCAGTAATAAGGAAAACCTGCCAGCAAAATCCCTGCAATTATCATCACCAGCACATTTTAAGAGACTCCAACTACTTTGGTAATTCTCTCATCAGTTTTGGTAAATGCTCGCTTTAGAACATAATGTATTTTGTAATTATGCAGTCAGAAATACAGGCAAACTGATTTGTGGGGGGAATTGAAATGCTGTTCTTCACCAGTTCTCAGCTTCATCATTGATGAAGCTGCTTCTGATTTTCTTGTATTTCTTACTGTTTACACATGTCAATTTTAAACCTTACAGACCTTTTTAAAAATTTTAAAAGGACTGAGGTTTTTTAAAAAATATTATACTAATCTCAGTTTCCAGATAAATATATAAAAGTTAATTTTTTTTCTCCACAGGTCATCAAGCTTCAGCTGAAAAATCTTATCATTTTAAAAAGAAGGATTCCTCATTTCTGTAAAGTATTTTCTCTTGTATGATATTTGGATAGCTGATTAGAGCCTCACTTTCTCTCAATTCCTTCCCCCTGGAAAACTGAACTTTGGTGAGGATAGAGGAATAAACAAAAACCAAAAAGATTGCAAGAAAATTATTTACTTCATCTAGAAGTCAGAATTCCTCTAAGGGACAGTGTTAAGAAAGCCAAATATAGGAGCTATTACTCTTACCATATATTAAAAAGAAAATATAGTTTTATTTAAACTGCTTACAGGATTTATCATAAAGCACTACATGCAGCTCTCCTTCTATCCAAAATACCTGCATTTGGAATCCCCAAGTAGTAAATAAATTGACCACCCCAAATCTCCTTTCAAAATCATATTTACTGCTAGAATTTAGGAGCTAAACATTTTACAACACTGGTCTTTAATTTTTGCCTCTGCTCAGGAGTCGTTAGGATTATGAAACTGGAAATTTTGTGTGGGAAAACATGATAATCATAAGAAAATGAAACTGGCAAAGCTCAATCCATATATGCATACTAGTATCCCAGTTAATTACTGGGATGTCTGTAATTACTGACTTTCTGATGCCCACTGAAAAGTACCAGGTCACTCAAAACCACGTGCATGGATCTAAATTCTCTACCTCACAGCCAGTGGATCATTTACAGGCTGCTCTCTTCTTTCTGTTTTCTTCTGACCAGATTCATGGGAAGTTTTACACCAACCCTCAGCTCCTCGTCCAGACAGTTTCAGTTCTATCTAGACATCAGCTGCTGCACAGCCCCATTTTATATAGAATCATAGCATCATAGAATCATTTCGGTTGGAGAAGACCCTTGGGATCATTAAGTCCAACCATCTACCCTACTCTACAAAGTTCTCCCCTACACCATATCCCCCAACACCACATCTAAATGATGCTTAAACACGACCCTGGTCAGCCCTGGGTGACTCAACCACCTCCCTGGGCAGCCTGTTCCAACGCCCAACCACTCTTTCTGTAAAAAATTCTTTCCTAATGTTCAGTCTAAACCTACCCTGTTGGAGCTTGAAGCCGTTCCCTCTCGTTCTGTCACTCATTACCTGCTTTTTGGCACCATTAACCCACTTCAGGGTGCCGAGCTTTATGAGTAGGAGACTTACAGAAACACAAGACTCCTGTCTACACTTTCAGGTGTCCTATGGGGAATATGCTGTCCACCTTGGGTCCATGACTCACAAAAAATTACCTAAATTATCATGCAATCTAAGCTCTTTTCCTTTCATACCAGCAAATAATTTCTTTTTCCTTTAAAAGCTCTCTTACACATTCTTACTTTTCTTTATACAATCTGGAGTTAAAAGTGACTGGCTTCTTAGCACTATATAGTAAATTTCCTGGTTCTACACTGAAAACACTATTTCCACAAACCCAGCCTCTGTGAGCATTTCCATCATTTCCCTTACTCAGACCTGCTTTCAGGAACATGAAGTTTAAAACTCAAACAAAACAAAAAGCCAACAAAAGTCTGTTCTAGAGAGAGATTAACTCTGAGCAAACTGGAAAAGCTGCTCAGTAGTGAGAAGATCAGGCTGTTTGCAGTTTCCTGCTCTGACTCAGATTTCCTATGGGAATGTAAGCAATTTGCCCTCATAAGGGCAAAATCCCGAAATCAAAATCAAGTTATGAAGATAAATGGATTTATTGTTTTTAAGATGCAGTTATTGTTATGATGAGAGACACATAAAATCAGTGTTTCCAGAGAAATAATTTAGAATCATTAGTTGTATCCAATAAACACCAAACCAAACGTTTTCTGATGCTCACAACCATCGTCTTCTTTCCCTTTCACTTTACTTTGAGCCCTCTCTGCCTTTCCAGTGTGAAAACTTACCTGCCTTTTCCTGAAACTCGTAGGCTGTCTTTGCCACAGTGCTCAATTTCCCCATTCGTTAGTACCCATTGTCCTTCTCTGTTTGCAAATTTCCACCTCCGTTGGAAAAAAGGCTCTAGGAATGAAAAGACAATATTTTTATCTCACATCATTTTATTTTATAGACCATCCTCTCAACTGGTCATTGCTCCCCAGTAAAAGGTAATGCAGAAGGAAGAAGTGAAGCTGGCTTTACTACCAGAGACTGTGCCCTTGTAGTCTCATTATTTTGGGTTCTTTCAGCAGCTACCCTTAGTGTAACGTTATGCTTTCTATCATCTGCCTGAACCTATTCTTATTACTTCTTGCTTGCTTCCACTAGTTGAGCAAATTATATATTGTGGTATTTTTATATAATTGTATTTCAGTTATGCCTCTGAGTTTTACATTCATTAACTACTGAAATATGAAACTTCAGTAAATTCCAGTGAATCTTCTCATTTTTCAATTAGAATAGAGTCTAATTTAAACTTTTCTTTGGTATAGATCTTTACAATCTGAGCTTTTTTTTTTTTTGGACCATTTCATGTTCACAAAGTCAGTGGCATACACTGTAAAGTTGCATTATACCAGTATTTCACATTATATTCTATCTAAAACCACAATTTTAGATAGAAATAGTATATCCATCATTGATTTTATCCTCCTTACAGTACATGCTGAGAAATGTGTTTGTTTTCAGCACTACAACTGCACCACACACAGGATTTGACACTTTTCACATAATAACTCCCAAAGCTTTTTTGTTTCTTGGCCAGAATTCCATAACATGTTTCCTTACTGTGCATACAGTATTTTTTTATTTTAATCTGTGATATATTATCATATACTTGCCAGTAGCCCTCCGCACTTCCAAACCACACACCCATCTAAATCTTCCTGCATTGTTTCTAATTATGTTTCAGGTTTAATAAAGGAATTTTGTTTGGCTGGTGTTTTCTAAAGGTTATACAGAATAATAAATTGTCTTCCTATTCTAGAACTAAAAAGGTCTTCCATTGTTTAGGAAAAGAAAAGAAAAGAAAAAATGCAAAGCAATAAAGAATATAATCCAATTCCACATTGAAAGAAAAGGGTCTAACATTACCATTTATGGTGCCACTAGTAGTGTTTCTGGGCAGTATAAGGATGGGTTATGATTACCATTTATCAGTCTCCTGATAAATAGTCTCCAGAATAGCTATCAGACTAAATTTTTCTAAATTTGCATTGGAAGCCCTTCACATCATACCACCATTTCAGTAACTGAATATTTCAAACCTTAAGCACTTAGGAAAGTATTTATGATACACTCCACATTTTCATTTGCTTATTAGGAAGTATCAGGAAGGTAATTCATATCAACGGGCCCTCAGTTGACCTATGAAGGTTAAGATGTATTATTTCAAGGATACACATATTTTACTTTTTCAGCTCACTCAAAATCTGCCAAGCAATTAGTAGTAGGTGCTAAGTAAACTTAATGCTTCCTTTAGCCTTTGATAATAAAGTAGCACAAGGGGTAACATGGAGCATTTGTGCTTTAGCATCTCGGGATAAGAGCGAAGAGCACTTTGCTTTCCTTGTGAGGATTCCCTTTCCCATCTGCTTCAGCCTGCCTGTAGAGGGTGGACCGAAAGTATGCCCTTAATTAGCCAGCCTAATTGATGAATGGTGTGTGTTCCCTCAATGGTGACTGGTGGCAATCAAAACAGGTTGTAGCACAAGCGAAGTCTTCCCTGTTCCAGATGACAAGAACCCTGCTCATAAACACAAGGCAGGATGTTCCTAACCAGGGTAGCCTGATAATTTAAGGTTAACATCTTTTCCTACCTGCAAAGGTAAATGGTATCTATCTCCATAAAGGGTGATTCTTGGATGAGTTATTCTTTTTCCCACGTACTCTTTTGTGGCTGAATTGCAACGACTGTATTTTAGATATAAAAATTACAGCTCAAAAATATAATGATGCAAAATAATACATTTTAACATACCTTTATGTGAGTTCTGATGTTAGTACTTTCCCACAAATACGGTAAGGATCTGATCCAGTTCCTGTTGGACAGTCCACTGAAGCTGTATTAAACCCATATGTATTTCCCTGCAAACCACAATTATATCTCAGAATTAGATTAGGCCATGAGGAAAAAAAAATAATATATATATGTATAAACACTAATGCAGGAAGAGAGTGTGTTTTTTGAGGCAGAGAAATTCTGTTGTGCCTTGCAAAGATGGTTACAGCAAATGGCAATAGTCCTACATGAACTATATGGAAATGGATTCTATTTCAGCACATCGCATTACAGATCCTAAACCCAACCTTGTCATTATAATTTGTCATACAATTATGTGAGGGTCCTATCTCCCTAAAGATTCTATCTTTCTTTCACTGCCTCTGGCTGTCGGCTGGAAGAAAGTTCTCCATCATAATGCAAAAGACTTTCCAAAACCCAGAATTTAATGGCCACAGCGATAACTGTTATTTATGCATTCTACTCCCCAAAACCTCTGAAGCATCAGTGACATCTGCAAATGCAGAAAGGCATATGCCTAAGCATGTGCTAACAGTAGCTTACTGGCAGCAGCATGATGATGGATTTTGGACCTTTTTACCTTCAGGATCAGTCTTTTCCAGGATTCTCAAGTTTTTGGTTTGTTATTTTTTGGGTTTTGGTTTTTTTTTTTTTTGGATGGCTTTACAATAGCTTTCTTCAAAATTAATTCGGTGATCATGTACCTTCTCCTAAAACAAGAATCTAAGTTACAGAACACCATGGCAACTTCGTTCACCGTTCTCCACAGAAAACTTAAAGGCAGTGTAAATAGAGGGACTGCTAGACACCCTCATCCTAGGCTGGTTTTAAATAATTAGGGCAGGGTTGTAGTGAAACTAAACTAGATGTGCATAAGGATGTTCTGAGTGCTCCATTTTCTGACGTCTCCCTTTCAGTACGATATTCTATGAGACAAAACAATCCTATATGATGTGAGATCTTTTCGTGTCGAATGCATAATTTATCTACACATTTCCTATTTCAGTATCTATTGTTTTGAAGAAGTCTCCCATTCAAATTTTAAAAAAAAAATATTTAAAAAAAAAATATATCTTTCCCAAATGATCTGCTGCATCTCAGGGTTAACCCTTGAAGCACTCTGCCAGTCATAGCCCACACAGCAAATCCGTGACGGCTGCTCATTTGCAATTCCTGCCAAATCGCTACGCTCTGCTCAGGCTGAGACTAGCTCAAGACCCTAATTTGGTGACAGCTGCTGGGAATCACTATTCCATAAACTGAATAGCCGAAAAATATTCTCTCAGCTAACAGCACCCAGCCTTCTAAGATCTTATTTGAATATAGGTGGTGATAGCACATTTCCTTGTAACCCATATGTACTTCACAATATGCTGAGCTTGTACTTACTGCAATCATTTATAGACGCTTGCATTTCTTTAAATAAAGTTCATACAAAACCTTGCAGCAACAGGGTCAAAGTTTAAAATTAAGCAGTCAAATGAAGGTACAAATGAAGTTCTTTTGGTAACTGGTTCACATCAGCTAAACTAGTAAATGTTTTAGTGCAGACTAAATAATGATAGTTTAAGGAACTAGAAGATGCGTACACTACTGATCTGTGCGTTAGAACACTTCCTAACATAGGCAAGAAAGCCAAGTATATCATAAGTGCCACAAAATCATGCTTTTCATAAACTGAGCAGTATTCAGAATGGAACTCATTATGTTTTTTACCTCCCCTACTTACATTGGAAGCCCCTTCCACACTTCACTGCCTTACACTACATATCCCTTTGTCCCTACAGAAATTTTCTTTTTTTTTTTTAAAAAAGCTAAGCAGCTCTTATCATTCTTTGTTGTTAAAAAAATGGAGTATTTACAAGGAAAATTCACTGCCCTATAGTCTAAAGAAACCCATTTTAGGCTCATACTGTTCATTCTGACATCCTTCTGTGCCCTTCTCCAAAGACGTTTAGAAAACATGTGATCAGATCTCTATACACCTAGCACAGAGTGCTTTATAGGACAGCAAAATGGTATTTTGTGTCCAAATCTACAGTGGTAGATTAAGCCAACTCCCTTCAGAGAAAGAAATCTGGGTATTTTACCAAAATCGATCAGTGGTATTTATGAATGAATACCATCTGATTGCATTGCTAGGTCTGGCCAAAGAGAAGCAGGAATAAGGGAAGACCAGCATCACTGCCACACCGCGTGTTAAACTTTAGGAAGTTCACAAAATTTGGGGCATTCTGCCTCCTTTTCTAAAATGAGTTGCAATTTGTAAGCTTCCCCATCATACTGTCATGTGTGGGTCCAAAACATATACCAAATTACAGAAATGACCCAGGCAGAAGGAGACTAAAACCAACCAGTCTTTCCTACCCATGCACCCAGCTCTGCAGGTTACAGGCTACGATATAGGGGATAACAACCAGCAGCCAGGAGCTGGAGAGATAGGCATAAACAAATGCAATAAGACACAAAAAGATTACAACCAGCTTTTGTTACTCCTCAGTGCCTTTTGGACTGCTGCAAATATTTTACTATTGATTTTCAGCTGGATTCTTAACAATTATCAGAGTGGGGAAAGAAGTTGGGATATGGCTTTTTTTTAAACATGGCAAATTCTGGAAAAGGAGCACCAAACTCAAGGGAAAGGGAGGAGCTGATAGCAATTTCTCTTCCTCCAATTTAATGAAGTTCATTTGTGAGGGAAAGGGTTAGGGCTTAAACAGGTTGACGGCAGCCTGTGAAGCAGCAGGTGAGTATTGGTGAGACTGAGAATTAGATATTGTCCTACAAATGTATTTTGCAGGAACAAAAGGAAACTTACTGCAAAAGCATCCTTTAAAGACCTAAGCAGCAGAGCACTTGAAATACATTGGCTTTAGGCAAGTCCTTTCATGTACATTTAAATTATCTATGGACTCAAGTAGAGTCTCCAGGGGGGGGCTGGCAGGTTTAGCAGCCAATGTTCAAGCCCTGTTTTAACATTGTGAACAAGGGCTAGAACAGACCTGAATGTAAGGATTTCAACCGTGTCATTAATCCTTTCAGCAGGAAGATGGGCCTCCTGCCACATCATGACTCCCTCTCTGTAGTGGGATAACCCAGGTGCCATTGGCCAGCCTCTGGAGATGACTTTTTCTCTCCACTGCCTTCACCAACCCCTTGGCGTAGGCACCTATGACTGTCCCAGAGAAAAGCTCACCCCATACTCCATGCCCCACAGAAGAGTATGTTCCCAGTGTCCAAGTTCAACTTTGAGCTGAGACTATTAATGAAAATTTTACATGATACCAGCCGCAAGACTAATCCTGGAGGAATGTCATTAAAAATATTTCCCTGTAACAAAATCCATTATCATCTCTGCTTTAGCTGGTTCCTCACTTCCTCGTAATTCTTGTACCAATCTTTGTCTTCAGTAGTTTAACTACTAATTACCTGGGTAATACTGTAGTAGATTTACTTCTCTAAAAACAGTTATTATGCAACCAAAGAGAACAGTTTAACCAGGCATACTGCACTTTTGGGAAAATATGTATTTCATTTTAACCTTTTTTCTAAGCAGGGTCACATCCTTGTCTTCCATTGTCCTCAAATACTTTCAGTTGTGCTTTTCTCCAAGAAACTTTTAAAAATCCTGTTATAGAGCTCAAACCAGTAGTTCTGTAGTGATGTGACATGTTTTTTTCCCTTTCTTTTCTTTGAAATTTCATTTCATTCAGATTTTGAAGTCCTGGTTCAGCAAATACAGTACAGGAACCAACAGAGATGATCCACCTTTCTGAGCACACAGCTTGCATTTACACCAATAACTGGGGTCGACCTTAAAGTTACCCTATGCTGTTTTCTATCAATCAGGGTCAAGGACCCCAAATTTCTCCAGTCAACAGTCAGAAACACTGAACAAAAAACAACCTGTAGGTATAGTCTACTCACTTTGACAGCCCAGTTTAAACTTGGTAATTCCCTGTACCTATACTTCTTTTCAATGCTAATTATTACTAATTCATAAAAGTGTCATCCATGTTTTACCACAACACACAAGTACGGGAACTGGATATGTTATTTTAAGAGAAAATATTCATAGAATCATAGAATGGTTTGGGTTGGGAGGGACCTTAAAGATCATCAAGTTCCAACCCCCCTGCCTTGGGCAGGGACACCTCCCACCAGACCAGGTTGCTCAAAGTCCCATCCAGCCTGGCCTTGAACCCCTCCAGGGATGGGGCAGCCACAGCTTCTCTGGGCAACCTGTTCCAGGGTCTCACCACCCTCACAGCAAAGAATTGCTTCCTGAGATCTCATCTAAATCTCCCCCTCTTTCAGTTTATTATGTGGAGAAGAGCTATATTTTGCTGGCAGGTTGCAGCATAAAAGAACACTAGAAAATGAAGTTATTTGCTGGTAGTGTGGCAGAGTAAAAGTGAAGCATGTTTCCTACACCCCATAGTTTCATGATCCATAAAACCTGAAGTCTTTAGCTCCATCCTGGTTGTCATCCTACCCTGATCTGCCCTGCCCTGCCCTGCAATCCTATCATATTGGCAAGAATGGGAATCACAGAATCATAGAATGTGTTGGGTTTGAAGGAACCTTTAAAGGTCATTTTGTCCAACCCCCTGCAGTAAACAGGGACATCTTTAACTAGATTAGATTGCTTAGACCTTCATCAAGCCTGACCTTGAATGCATCCAGGGATGGGGCCTCCACCTTTGCATCTCCAGGCAACCTTTTCTAGTGTCTCACCACCTTCATTGTAAAGAACTTCCTAAAATCTAATCTGAACCTACCCTGCTCTAGTTTAAAACCATTTCCCCTTGTCCCATCACTACATGTCTTTGCAAACAGAACCTCCTGTAGCCCTCTTCAGGTAGTGGAAGGCTCTCTCTGGAGCCTTCTCTTCTCCAGGCTGAACAATACCAATTCTCTCACCCTGTCTTCATAGAAGAGGTTCTCCAGACCTCTGGTGGCCCTTATGGCCCTCCTCTGGAATATTCATATCCCTCCCTCACCCTAACCCTGCTCCTTTCATTGGCACATGTCTTACCTTTTCAGGGTACAACAAGGCAGCTAGCACCATTCCCACCACAAACAAAAATGTTAAATTCCAGCTCTTTCTCACATTTCCTTCACCACAGCACAAAGCATGGAGGAGTCCAAAAAGATCCTGCATCATTAAAAGGGTTCCCTTTGCAAATGGGTAATATAACATGGACAATAACAACATGAGTGATAGGTAGGACACAGATGAAGAATGAGGTTCGGGGAGCCTAGAGGGAGCCTAGGTTCAGGGAGCCTGCACTATGTCAGTGCAGATAGACCCATGGTGGTAGCTTCCTCAGGAGCAAGAAGACCTGATGTCACAGAATCACAGAATCTTAGTAGTTGGATGGGACCTTTGAGATCATCGAGTCCAACCACATATGGTTGTGAATATGATTCCAGAGCATGCTACTGCTTTACAATATTTTTACAGAAATAAGGACTTTTTAGCAGTGTGGCTATGCAGTCAAAGGAGGGGGAAAAAGAGGAGCTTAAATATGCCAAATAATGTAACAAAAAAATAGAATTTATACATGTTATCAAACAATAGTTAATAACATAAACAGCCAGATAGGGACAAAACAAGATGGGAACCTAAACTGGCATTTCTTATCTTTGAAGTGCCTGAATTTTCAACCTTAACACTGCAGGTTTTGAATGTGTAATTTCCTTGTTTTGTTTTAAGAACACTACAGCCACAGAAAACAATCACACAGAAGACCCATCAGCACGGTCAAAAGTTGGGTTATCACTTAATTTTACATTTTCATAGAGGCTACCTTCTGTTTCTTAAAGTGTCTGATTATGTTTGAAAGCTGAAAAACACCTCAAACAAATGAATCCACCAATAGACTCCCTGTTTTATTTACAGTTTTTCAGGGAGGAATGGCTGTAAAGGGTTTTTTTCTGACTATTTGAAAGCAGCATTTACATAGAGATTAATACACTTGAGACATTCCATGGGACACAAATCTATTTAATTGGTTTCTCTTGACTGTAATCATTCTACCCAAGTTTTTTGGTTTTTTTTTCAGCACTTGAAAAATTACAGACAACAAATCCAGTCTGTAATCATCTTGCTGAATCGTGCAGCAGTTCTCTATTAATTTTCTATTGATGCATTCTTTGCTCATTGGCTGAAAGTGCAGCCCTTTCTGTGAAGTTGTAATATGAGCAAAAATGTAAGAATAAACTCTACAAAGCAATGGCTGATATGAAGGGCTTGCAAACCTCCATGCTGGTAACTGCCACCAGCTGACTCAGAAACTGTCAAAAGCTTCTAATCTGCTTCATTTTTGCCTCATTTGCTGCCACATTTTTTGCTTGATGGTGAAATCTTGACAAGGCATTGCTGTGGCTTTGTTTCAATTGAGTTTATACAGTGATGTAGCCATACCACAGCTTTGGCAGCTACTAAAACATCCTGCATTCCCCCGTATCCCCAGTGATTCTACAGTCTTCATAATGCGCAGATCTTATCAGCCACTGAGTTTCACCTTCTCAGATAAGTGAATCTTTCCATTCCTTCCTGTTCTTTACCAACAAACATTCCTTTTTATCACGATTTTCAAGCCTTCATCTTCGGAGCATTTATACTGAGGTCAGGGAATTTGTCATCTCTCCTTCCACGGAGATGCTCCTGTGCATCCTAAAGAGACTACCCACAGTTCTCAGAGGACAAAACACACTAAACCCCGGCCAGGAGGATTTCTTTGCAAGATTCTATGAAACTTCTTGCGTGACATTTATCCAATCGAATTATTATTGACTTCTCTTACCCTGTTCCCATCAAAAGTGAACTATTAAATTGGTGCAATAAAGTGAAAGATAAGAGTTGGTGGGTAAGGATCATGCATTGTCATTCTGTCAATAAAATCAACATATGTTTCTGGGTTCTCGTGTCCATGGAAAAGATAAATATTTCACTGTAAATATAAAGAAGACAGTTGCAAATTTTGCTTGTCACTGCAAAGGCACAACGTATGGTATATTAACCTCTCAGCCCGTAAGCATTTGTCTATGGGCTGGCACTATCTGACACCAGCAAACATCACATTTGTGTCAAGAAAAGAAATAATTTGTTGCTGAATGCATGATGAGGCTAGTCAAAGGGAAATCAAGTTATAACCACTTTCTTCTTAGCGTGTCTCTTAATTAGAGTCAATTTTTAAAACTTCCCAACTGAAATATTCATGACAGAAATAATAGTTTAACTAGAAAGCATTCATTGAAGATGCTTTTTAGCATATTGTACAATGTTTGTACAGCTGCTTAATCCTGTAATTGACATCAGGTCTTCTTGCTGATTTTTTTTTTTTTTTTGAGAAAATCCAGCTCAGGTAAAGCAGATTTTTTTCAGCCTTCTTTCAAGACACAAAACTGAAGAAAAGTGTATTCAAGAGGGATGTTTGAAGTGGCATGCAGAAACCAGATCCTGTTAACAAACAATGAAAAGTGTGTTTAAATCCCATAAACCTCACTCAGTTGCTTTTAATGTTTATAAACTGGTTACTGAAATAATAGCGTTTCTGTTAGCGATGAATGCAACAGTGAAATATTATATTTTTTTATTTTCCTTTAAGGGAAAATATAAAAGGTAATGCTTTTTTCTTCCTAATAAGATTTGTATTTAGTTATGGCATAGCACTGCTGACGTCGGGGGTTTAAAGCTGAGTTACAATAAGGTTTTATTAATGTTTAGTGACAGTGTGCCTGGCGGAAAGGGTGGAATTGATGGATAGTCATGCTTTTTTACACCACTTGTTCCGTGACTCCGTTACCCCTGTGGAGCACTGAATAAGGCTGGTTGTTGGGCACACATGCAACGAGCCCAAGTTTACGGGCACCAAAAAGGGGTGCTACGGCCATTTCATTCTGTAGGCTCAGTCCTCGTTCCTCACATCACAGGGTTTTGGGGTTTTTTACAGTCAGATTAGTTCCCTGATTCCCAATTCACCTCACAGGAGCAAAGCCTTGTGCTGATTCAGCACAAAGAGGGGGAGGCACCGCGTGGAGCCAGGGAGAAAAAAGCCCAGAAAGTCAACAGGCACCGAGACGTAACACTTTCTACCTTGAAACTACAGTTTAAATCAGGAGCAGCTTAATTTCTCCGGAGTGGGGAACGAGCAGCAGCTGTAATTACTGCCTGTAAGTGCAAGCACTTGCTGCCTGGGAGATGCTGAGCTGCTGATGGCCATTTAAGACAATTCATGGGTCCCTTGCCACTGCAAAGAGTTACATCCAATAATGCCTCTCGCTTCTCCTCCCCTTTTGAGAGGAGTTTCTATTTTAACCCACATCATCTCAGTGTTCCTGTTTACATCAGGGCCCTGCGATGGCAGAGACAGAACTGAAGGAGCTGCAGACTGGAGAGCAGGCACAGAAAAGCCTCTTGTAAGCCACAGCCCACAGGCTACAGGCAGTGATTGAGGGCAATGGATGCTGCACCAAGGGTTCCCAACGTCCCCCCACCGAAAAGGGCTCCATGACAACCTTACAAACCCTTCCAGCAGGGTTTTCCCTTGTAATCAGAAATATCTTCTCTATTAAATATTTCTGTTTTCAGAATTGAGTAGATTTGATTGTGACCTTAATTTGAGTGCCCTAACTCATTGGACATGACTTGGCTTCTAAGACACTAAGAGGATTTAGAATCATAGAATCATCTGGATTGGAAGGGACCTTAAAGATCCAACCATCAACCTAATTCTGACAAAAAATAAATAAGAAATAGGAAATAAAAATTATTAAACCATATTCCTGAGGACCATGTCAACCCATCTTTTGAACGCCTCCAGGGATGGTGCATCAACCACCACCCTGGGCAGCCCATTCCAAGGCCTGAAAACCCTTTTGGTGAACAAATGTTTCCCAATATCCAATCTAAACCTCCCCTGGCACACCTTGAGGCCATTTCCCCTTGTCCTATCTCCTGTGACTTGGGAGACAAGACCAACCTCTGCCTCTCTACATCCCCCCTTCAGGTAGTCATACAGCACGATAAAGTCTTCCCTCAGCCTCCTCTTCCTCAGACTGAACACCCCCAGCTCTCTCAGCCTCTCCTCATAAGGCTTGTGCTCCAGACCCCTCACCAGCTTCGTTGCCCTTCTCTGGACCTGCTCCAGCACCTCAATGTCTTTCTTGTGGTAGGGGGCCCAAAACTGGACACAGTACACAAGGTGAGGCCTCACCAGTGTCCAGTACAGGGGGACAATCACCTCTCAGGTCCTACTCACCACGCTGTTCCTGAACGGCAGACCTGGCTCTACTTTGAGGGGGGAGGACACATCTTCTGGGCAGTCATGAATGTATCCCAAGGTCACGCACCTTACCCAGGCAGTTTGGTCACAGGCAACTCAGTTCAGTGCATTCTTCACATGCAGTTTCGGCTCATCTTCTCATCTCTTTCTAGCTGGTATCATTTTTCTGTCTGAGAGTCAACAATACCGATTGAAATGTAAGTAAAATGCGACCTTAAACCATGCAAGACTACATGCATTTTACTTACTGTCACTTCCAAAGCCTGCGCCAAAAATCTACTTGCTATTGACCAAGTGGAAATTTCCACTCTTGTCATAGTTTGCTAGAGCATAAGATAGTTTTTAAGTCTGAACAAATATTTTCCATGCTCCAGGACTAGAATGAGGCAGATCTGCTCCATTTGAATTTGAAAGGCTAATTCATTAGCACATTACGCCTACATCAAAACATTCATCCTCAGAGGTGCTAAAAAGTCATCTGTCAGTTTTCTAGAATTTTTAGTTCCATATCATCGTTACCCGTATTACAGGAGAATTTTCTTTCATGCCAAAAGTGATAGCTGTGTTTTGCTTTATTTGCATGAACCCAGTATAACTTTCTCTCCCTGTCTTAACCATGTCTTTTCTTAATTCTTAAGCAGACAGATTGCCCTGCTTCTTCAGTGAGTAATTCCACCCATGCCAGCGTAGTTTCGCTGCCCTAGTGCTCTTGTGGAAGTCTCTTTTGATAGACCAGTCAACACAGCAAGGACATGAGGATAACTCACCCGAAAGAGAAGCCACAGGCAGGGCTGGAGAGGGCACAGGGGCAGCTCCCACCCACCCACAGCTGGTACTTCACCTCCTCAGACAGTTCTGTTTTCTCTCTGGCAAGAAGTTTTGCACGCTTAGCTCTCAGTTACAGTCTCCTTTCCTTTTCCTTCCTCGGGGAATGAGAAATGTTCCCGAGGATGTTTTTCTTCTCATTTAGCCAATTAAATTCTCTAGTGGATGTGCCATATACACACACACTCACTCAACAGTAATCAGGAGCAGGCATTAAAGCAGTTTTCAATATGAATAGCCAGGGCATACTCAGGTTCCTAATGAAGAGGATTTTCTATATACTCCTTTTTTTTTTTTCTTTTTTTTTTAGCTTGGTTTACTTTCTCATCATTATCAGCGGCAACAGGCCGTGTGAGCCTGAAGGACAGGTGAGCAAGCAGAAAGCAGATGAAAGGCACTTTTTTTTGAACGAGTCACTTCTGGCAGCATGGCAGAGGTTGATCTGAGAGGCTAGTCAGGGGGTGGAGAAGACAAGAGCCACCTGTGGTCCGAGGACAAGGTCCTGCGACCAGCAGGAAAGACCAGGAACATTCCCGACACCCTCCAGACAGGAGGAAGAGCGAGCTGCAGTCGCAGTTCAAAATTATGCTGAAGTTTGAAAAAGGGTAACAAGAAGTTTCATTTAATGCAATAATAGAGAGACAGCCGCCAGCATCCGAGAAGAGGAATTAACGCCTCTGTGTCAACAGAAAGGAAGATTATTCTGGTAGCTTCATTTTGTAAGAACGGAAGGGATAAGGGATTGGGGGCCTATTTGCGATAACAGATTCAGGGCTCACATCTAGCACATTAGGTTTAATAATCAAAACCAAAAATTACTTCGCCTCACATTCACCATAATTGTAATATATTTAGCTACTGAAAGTATTTGTTGATCCTTCCTGCCCCTATGTCCAGAGATGACAAAAATCTTTTCTTTCCAATTCTTTTCTTTAGTGAGCGAATGAAATTACTACTGAAGATGCTACCACCAGTATTGCTTTTCTTTAATCATAGAGAGACATTCAGCTGAACCCTTACCAATTGAATTTCAGAGTGTTTACATAAAACTTGATGTGGGTACAATTCATTTCTGTGTGTTGTAAAGACAATGGTTTTTATTCTGCAAAATGCAGCACATTTCCATATTTATCATTGTAAGCATAGAATTGCCTAAAGGCAGCACATCTTTAATTAATTTTTACTGCAGTGTGAAAAGAATCCTAAATCATTAATCATTTGCCTTTTGCTATATACTGAAAGAAAATTTTCCTGTCCCGTTCTACACACACATCTTGTTGAACTTGACTTTCCAACAACCCGGTTACAAACTGAACCCCTTTCAACCCCTTGATCTAAGCAGATTTAGCCCTCAGAGTAGTCCTGCAGTAAGGCTGGGGTGGTTAGTGTCACCAGTGGATGGCCAGCAACTTCTCCCAGAGCCTGCACCAGTTTCAACAGGCACAGATGCTGGACTGACTTTAACATTTCAGCTTTCATTCACCTTCCATAATTGACTGACAAGTGTTTCCTCAGCCCAGTCATCCTTCTGTTTTATATTATTTTCCATTACAAGAGGCGAATAAATAGCTTTCTGTCAGAGAAGGCAGTTGTATTTCTTCCACATATGTATTTGTTCCCTGCATAAATGTCAGCATATAAGATGTTACACTCAGTAGTCTCCAGTAGGGCAGCTTAAATGAATGTACCTGATCATTCCATCTGCTGCCTGAACAAAGCCTGGCAAACAAATGTATCACAGATTCCAAACATTGTAGGAATATTAAATCCAATAACCCTGTGCCACTGGCAGTCATTACTGGCCCCATCTGAAGGATGAAATAATGAAGAAACAGAAAGAATAAATTGTGCCTCCAAATTACTTCTACAACTCAAGATTGTAATGACTTTCTTACAAAACTCCTCGTGAACCTTACAGGCTTAGGCAAGTAATTATTTGGTGGCCAAATTAAAATGTGGCCCATGTAAGGGTCATATGCAGACAGAAAGAGATGCATACACTTAAATTTCACCAAAACCATAACTGTGATCCTTAAAAACACACCAGCCTCCGTATTGATCAGAAGGAATAACCTTACACTTAACAGTGGAGATTTTTTCTTTAAAGTTCCCGATGCATCAGGTATCTCTGAATATCCTAAAATTCTGCTGTACTTGATAAGCATGAAATGTTAAGTAATGCTACCGTACCTGAGCATGATCAGAAACAGGAAAAAAAAGGCATCTCTTTGCCCAGGTTATACCAGAGAGTTCTCATTTAGGGAAGTGAGTTTACATCAAGCCTTCGTGCCACATTTTATGCCCAAGGTGAGCAATTTTTACTCAGGAGGACTTACAGGCAATCCAGCTGAGGAGACTAGCCCACACAGCGAGCCACTTGATCCACAAGTCCTGTGAGACAATACAGAGAGACTCAGTTTCACATCAAAGCCAGCTGAATACGTTGTTCTGATGGTTTTTGACAACTGAAAATAAATCTCCTTAATGCTGAAATATAAATAGTCTTCATTTGGATGTTGCAACTAAGTGCATAGCTGTATTTTAGCCTTTCCTAATCACATTTTTTCTGAATTCAGCATTTTCCTTACATTTCAACCAAATTAAGGATATAAATTAGCGTCAACAGATTTGAACATTATGTTGGATAAGAATTTCTATTTTCAGGTAGTATTAGCGCTCTTGCTTTAAAATGATCTTGTGAACCACGAAGGCAGATTCTGACAACCATCTTTTGAGTGTGCCCACAAGCATGTCTAACACACACACGTTATCCTCAAGGTTCACATTTTAGGGCCAAATATCAGAGGAATCATTTTGATGACAATACAGAATTGAGACTACACGACTTCTGGCTAGATACAGACTATGGTAGATACTAACTTTTCCTTCACTGCAAATGCTTGCTCTGTGTCACATCTGAAAGTTATTGCTAAGATGAAATGCTGCTCTTCTTACTTTCTTGAAAAGACTGTCAATAATGGGTATGCAATAAAGAGATGAACAAAGATAAGAATTCTATATGAGGGGTATATATTTATCATACAGTATTTTTAAGTCCCGCAGTAATACATCACATTACCCTCTGTCTAAATATAACTTTCTGTGAAGGCTACTCTGTTAAAGGTGATGGGCCTTCTATATGATCTTGGCATCTGAGATGGAGGAGAAATATATTTAAAGCAGATTATTCTTTCCCCAAACATTGTGACTTTATTATGGCTTTTCTGGGTTTGTCTGAAAGTTGAAAAATATATTTTTTTAAAATAATTTTTTTTCTTTCTCCATGGTGGTAGTATTCTTTTATATATTCAGAGTATATATTCATATATGTGAATAGATAATGTATTGCATATTCAGGGTACATTTTTTATCTATTCAAGCTATATATGGTTCAACAAAATTACTGTAAAATTGCTGCTTCGTACCAAGAAATAATTCCCTGTTTGCGAACAGAATTAGGATAAAGTCATCTCTGTTTAGTAGTTAGGGGCAGATCATTGTTTAATGGAGATCAAAATAAGAATAACCGCATCATATGGCACCTTGGATCAGATCAGCTCTATGTCATTTAACATAATCCTTTGTGTCCAAACTCTGTATCTTAAAACCTGTACAACACTTAATTAAGTAAAGCATACAAGGTCCTGAAGATGAAAGTTTCTGGAGCTGTCTGAAATTATAGAACACGTCTTTGAAGTGTAATAGAACAAATAAAAGATCATAAACAGGAAAAAAAATCCACTTAAATTGTGTCATAGAATGGGTCAGCTCAGCAGGAAGTATCATTTGTCTGGAAGACAGTTTAAAGCCTCCTTGCATTACTTATGTTCAAGCACTGATGATTTAAAAGATTTTTCTGTCCTTAGATTTCCATAGCACTTCTTACAAAACTGCCTCACCACCAAAGAAAAGTATTTTAAAAAATGCTAAATATACTTTCATGGTGGAGGCTTAAGAATAACCCATTTAGGTCGGTTGTAGCAAGTGCAGCAACTGGCACAGCAATAGTCTGGGTGTTATTCTCAGCTCTGATATTTTGCCAGTTCTTTTGACTTTTACCCAAGAAAAGTTTAAATGATTTTAATGAACTCCCAAAATCCTTAATGTGGAGCGTAGTTGCATTTTTTGGTATTTAGCAACATTCAGATTTTGAAATAATTTTTTTTTAAACATGTACAAGTAGAAAAAAGTAATTTCATTCTTTCTCTCTGCTCTTTTTTTGGTTATTTTTTTCTAAGAAAAGTCTTTCATTATTTATTATTTACATTATAATAGCATGTAAGTATAAAAGACAAGAATGAACTCTCCTTTTTCAAGAAAGAAAATGATACACATAAGCTATGAGACACAGATGGAATTCAATAGAGTAACAAGAATACAAAAGCATCAAACAACTTTTTTGTGCAATATGATTATTAAACAGTTTGTAGATGAAGATGCAGTTGATGGAACATAATTAAAGACTGAAATCTGCTATTTTGAATATTATAGTGCACGAATTTTACTTGTTACTCAGGAGTGCTATTTCCCCTCAGTACGAAACATAAATTCAAAGGACTGAAAAATAATAAAACCTATTACAACTTCAGAAAAAAAAAAAAAAAAAAAAAAGAAGAGGAGAAACAATCAAGGAAAAAAGCTTGAACTTTGAAACAAAAAAGATATCTTTCTCAACAGCTATAATGGAACAGGTAGCAAAGGATAAAAGATAAAAGATGGAAAAATCCAACCACACTGCTGAATTCTTTCGGAAGATTGTCATTATTGGTATCAACCTAGGTAAAAAGACGTACTCTTTAGAAGAATCTTCCTCAAATCTGAAAATCAAATTATGACACAAAGGACTTAATTATTTATTTTAAGTATGACAGTGGACACCTACTTTTAATCTTGGAGATTTTAGTGGGGTAGTCGTTCTGTCTCAGCATTAACCAGGTTTCTTTGATTATGGCAGTCATTTTACGTATCGCAAATTCATCCTCTCAGCATCAGGTTAGGGTTGTGACCTTGAGGGTTATCATCCGTATATAACAGCTGGGAAATTAAACTGGTAAAATCATAGATTTGAAAAAAAGACATAGAAAAGAAAGAATGCACATTTTTCCATAGAATCATAGAATGGTTTGGGTTGGAACACCTCCCACCAGACCAGGTTGCTCAAAGCCCCATCCAGCCTGGCCTTGATCCCCTCCAGGGATGGGGCAGCCACAGCTTCTCTGGGCAACCTGTTCCAGTGTCTCACCACCCTCATTGTAAAGAATTTCCTCCTAATATCTAATCTAAATTTCTCCTCTTTCAGTTTAAAACCAGTACTCCTTGTCTTATCATTCTACTCCCTGATCAAGAGTCCCTCTCCATCTCTTCTCTAATCCCCTTTTGGTACTGGAAGGGGCTATGAGAACTCCCTGGAGCCTTCTCTTCTCCAGGCTCAACAACCCCCCAACTCTCTCAGCCTGTCTTCATAAGACAGCACCTTGCTGACTCGTGTTGAGCTTCTCATCTACCAACACTTCTAAGTGCTGCTCTCAATTAAATAGTCAGTCAACCGGGGCTTAGAATCTCTGTGTTCTACCAATAGTAAGGAATAGACATATGTTAGTGGAGCTGCTCCAGAAAGGGTCTCAGTGGATATTGTTAGCCACCAGATTTAGCATACTGAAAGGACATCAAGTCTTTTCCATTAACAACAGGCAAACCGTAGTGGGTGTAGTTTTGTGGCGAGAGAGCAAATAGAATATCACAGAAGTTATAAAATAATCTCTCTTCCTTATCTCCCGTGTCTCTTTTTCGTATTGAAATAGGAGCTGCGATGACATGACAAATTCATGTAGAATTGCAAGGGGGATATAGGAAAAAGGGACTGCTGACCTCATTTCATGGAGAATTACTTCTTCTCTCCAGCAGCAATATTATCTTGCACTAGAATGCTATGTCTCCAGGGTTCATCTTTCTTGGAGGTAGTACATCTCAAGTGGGGGGAAAAAGAGGAAATCTTGGGAGGCTGCCAGTCTTGCAAATAGCCTGAGTGACTTGTTTGACTGAAGGAACATCTCTCAATGTCTTTGACTCAAGGCACATCAGATGACTTTGAAATGATCACATAAGAGCGAGATAAGGCTGCTTTGGCAAATACACTGCAGGAAACAAGGAAAGGTACCTGGACTAATAATAGGAATTAATGAAATTCAGGAAGGAGGTGCCTGAGGTTTAAGAAGTCCACAGTTCAATTAAATGCTTGAATAAGTGCTGCAAAGAAAAAAGATTATCAAAGTTGAAAATTATTTTTAGGCATCAACAGGAAAGAAAAGCATAACCCACAAACTTTATTTCTTGCTAAAGCTAGCAACCTATATAATTACTGAATAGATTGACACAAAACAATTGGCTTTCCAGAATCTGCTCTGAGCAACCTCAGGCTCAACCTAAAAATAGATGTAAGGAGCCAGCCATCCGGTCAGCAAGTTTTGACTGACTTTTGCCCCAGCTTCCCATATCTTGTTCTGAAAAGAGAAGTTTTGTCACTTTAGGAAATACTACAGTTCTTTGATACTGTGAGCTGCTTCAATGTTTCCAGTCTGATAATGTCTTTGGGAATAAAGCTTCAGAGGGTCTGTGGGGCAATGTTCAAGGTAAGAGACAAATGTGAAATTCTTTTTCTTTTCTTTTTTTTTTCTCTTTATGAAGGGAGGAGGAGGAATTGAGTGACAAAACTCATGTTTATGGTCTGAGTCTGTTTTTAAATGGCAATTTTTGATTGGCAATACCGAATATCCAAATATTCCAATATTTATTCTGAATGCACAGTTGCGTTTCATTCACATCACAGCCTTGTGCAAAGTTTGATGGGTTGCACTGGACGAAGATAAATTAATTGCTTAATCACAGAATCATAGAATGGTTTGGGTTGGAAAGGACCTTAAAGATCATTGCGTTCCTACTAGACCAGGTTTCTCAGAGCCCCATCCAGCCTGATCTTGAACCCCTCCAGGGAGGGGACATCCACAGCTTCTCTGGACAACCTGTTCCAGTGCCTCATCACCCAGACCGTAAAGAAAAGCTAGGTTAAAATTCTAAGTAGGAAAAACTTTAAGTATTGTTTCTTACTCATCTTGAAACTCAACATCACTTAAAATTGGTTCTCTCTTCATATTTTTCAATAAGTAGCAGTTCAGTACAATACAACACAGCACAATTGTCTTCAACAACATACCAACACAGTCCAGTGACTTTTCTGACAACTCTTTTTTCAATCTATAACTGAATTATATGAGAAGGAATTATAAAATTGAGTGTACCCCTGCCCCCAGTTTCCATAAAAGTCATATTTTTTTTGATAGAAGATTTTTTTCTGAGGAATTAACACTAGAGGTAAGATTTCATCATAATGCCATCTCATCTATAAGAATAAAATCCTAATACTTAAACCATTCTATATGAAATTTAACATTAATTTCTTACCAAAATGTCAATATCAATTACTTAATGAACTATTCAAAATGGCATCTCACTAAACCTAATGGGATCTTTAAGGTCTAATTCATCTACGCCCTACTTTAAACTGAGTGTTATCAGTCCTAGGCTACAAAATTTATGCTTGGTTACATGTGTGCTTTCTTACCATGTACTTCTCCCTATTCTATGATCTCGGCACCCTTTTCTCTCATCTGAGGTGTTTATCTCTTTTTTGTCCATTGGTCATCATTTGTATCATTTCTGCTCAATGTCAGTACACAGAATTTAAATCTGAGAGCATGCTAATTCTACTTTATACATATGAAGAATAAGAAATTATTACCTAAGGGAATAAATGGACTTCCTGATGTACAGTCACAGATGTTTTACTTCAACTACAAGTTGCCCGTGTCATTGCAGGAGTATCTGAGTAAAGTTGTAAAGAAGTTTGTCAATGTCTATAAGAATCCCCTGGACAAATGAAACACATGTTTTAAAAATTTCTTGTAGCAAGGAACCCTTTTTTTTCCTATTGAATCTTTTACTTGCTAATTGGCTGGAGTAGATATATGTTTTTTGCCTGAATTAAGGCAAAATATGGTTGTGTGCTTTAATTACTTACTCTGGCAATTGGCAGAAAAATAATGTGATCTTATTATCTAGAGACATACCTAGATGGAGGAGAACAGATCCAGAAGAGGTGGCCAGTTTACTCCAGTTCACTATCTGATAAAGCAAACCTGATCAAGAAAAAATAATAGAAAATTCTTTAAAACATACAATGCTATTTAAGAAATCATTTTATACTAATCTGCCTGTGGGCAGTGGCTACTGAAGGGTGGCACATGAAAAAAGACTCGGGTCTAGGCTTGCTAGGCAGCTAAAGGCAGACTACAGCAATTTGGGGTCCTCTGGACCTCAGCTTTTCCCTCTGGGAGGTGAAGATAAAGCCAACCCTTCTGTAAAGTGTTTTGGAAGCTATAAAAGAAAGTACAGCATGGTAACTATATATTATATCTCTGTTTTTCTTAAAAGCAGAAATTGTTTGATTCATAAAACTTTTCCTTTTATTGCATTTTATATGCATGATTGATTCATCCTCCCTTTAATTACATGATATCTTAAAATCTATTTTACGCACAGAAGCTGATATTTTTCTTGAAATATCATCTCCTGCATAACAAAATGTTTCAATGTGCTTAAAGCTAAGCACATAGTCCCTTTAAAGTGAACAGAACTAGTCCCATGCAAAGATTATGTATCTGCTCCAGTACAATGAGGCATGTTGATAATACAGTTGGATGAAACAGCTTCGGTTATTCATTCAGATATTCTAAAATAAATGGACATAAAAGAATATTAAATGATCACTGATTTTTTCAAGATAACTTCAGGAGTCTGTGGCAGGTGAACCTTTAACTCCCTTATGATGCTTGTGAATTCCAATCTTTATTATTAAAGCTCAAAACTGCTGTAAGACTTCATTTTACAAGCCATGTTAAACATGACAAATAACAGGCTCTGTAAAAGTACTTCTAGTGAATTCTGCAGAAGGGCTTAGCTTTATGGGAGCACATGCAATTCCCAAAGTGGTGCAGACCTAATCGTGCCAGATGGTTGGATGGAGCTCTGCACCTCTTATAACCTTATCTACTACTCCTTACAGTTATGCCAGCTGCAAGCATGGCAGGACCAGCCCTGGCCTCATGTCAGCTGGGGTGCAGTTGAAGAAAAAAATGTGTCCTGTCACAACATACAGCTAAACGACTGCCCTGCTCTGCAGCACACTGTGTTGTGGTTGTAGCAGACCATTGTTTTAAGCCTTGTGCCAGACTGGATCCAGATGGGCTTTGGAGGGGAGGAGTTAGAGGCCACGGTGCATTTGCTGTGTTAATGGGAGAGGAAAGGTGTCATTCTAGTTGATGAGAACGTGGAATTTTACCCTCAGTAATCAAGGCCTAAAGTGTATGTCCACAACATTGAGTTGCTCAGCCTGGAGAAGGCTTCTGGGAGACCTTAGAACCCCTTCCAGTCCCTAAAGGGGCTACAGGAGAGATGGGGAGGGACTATTGACCAAGGAGGGGAGCTGTTGGATGAGGGGCAATAGTTTTAAACTGAAAGAGGGGAGATTTAGATGAGATATTAGGAAGAAATTATTTCCTATCAGGGTGGTGAGAGCCTGGCCCAGGTTGCCCAGAGAAGCTGTGACTGCCTCATCCCTGGAGGGGTTCAAGACCAGGCTGGATGGGGCTTTGAGCAACCTGGTCTGGTGGGAGGTGTCCCTGCCCAGGGCAGGGGGATTGGAACTCGATGAACTTGAAGGTCCCTTCCAAGCCAAACCATTTTATGATTCTATGATTCAATGGATACTACTGTGAAAGGAAAACTTTCACAGGTATCTCTTTTCTGAGCAGACCTCAGCATGCCAAAGCGAGGAGGCCTTGAGGGGCTGCTGAACCCACAGTTGATGGTGAGTCAGCGTATGGAGTAAGAAGTACATCCTCCACACACAAGTACACCTCCCATCTCTCTCACAGCAAGTAAAAACCAGCGATGGCCTGTGTCCACTAAATCCTGTGTGTTTCTGAAGCGTTAAATTTATGGCCTAGCCTTTGCCTACAGTGTAACCTCATTCCACGTGACCTGTTGGGGGAATGTCATGTAATATATTTAGGTATTAACATGTCATATTTAGAGAGCTAGGGTCTCCCAGCCATTACACTTGGACACCACTGTGTGGTCACTGACTCAAAACCATAAAAAACAATTCTACAAACCACAATAAGCGTAAGGATGGGTGAATGGATGGGTATTATTATTTTCAATAAGAATCGGGCATCACCACTGTTTCTATCTGTACTGACAGATAACAGCTTCTAAATAAGAAAAGCAAACTACACATTATTTAAAATCATGCAAGGGGAAGAAGCACTGGCCACCTATTAGCCAAGAGCTTTAAATCTAATGTTGAGAAAATTGCAGAGAATGATTAGATGACAAAGTACTTTATCAAACGTGTTTTTCTTTTCTATAATGTTACCTTTGTTTGCTGAGCTTGCGTCTATAAACAACTTATAATGCTCACTTTTGATTTAAACAGTGCAAACATTTCTGCATTTACTGCAATAATACTGTGTGAGCCATAACACCGTAAAATAAGACATAAAAGCAATTTGTTCTCTATATGATATTGATTTTTAAATAAATGAGTAAAGTTTGTGCTTATTCCATGCAGAAAACAAAAACAAAACTAGTATTAATAAAATTACACATCCAGCTTTTTCAAACTTATCTAAAACAGAGCATTAGTTATGGAAAAGGCTTGTGGATATGTCATTAAAGCCCACAAAATGGTGTCACACCTTCACTGAAGTGCTTCAGGAAGGAACATGTCACATTCTTTCTAAAACTTAGGACTCCTGTTCCACCAAGCACAGGCCAACGTGACAATTTCTGGACAACTTAGAACTTAGTGCTTGAAAAAGGAATATTTTAATGCAAATACATTCCCAATATTTGAAGCAGGATAGAAATCCTGCTTTCCTTCTAGCATTATATTTCCAGACCAACTTCACTGAACCTCCTAGAAATCACACCATCTTTATGGGCCCAAGGTACCAAGCATTCTGAGTCAAAGATAATTTTCCTGATTCTCCAAACCCCAGTTATCAGAGAAAGAAGATCAGAGAAAACATGGTCCAATTTTATTCCAACTAGCTCTTCCCTGATTCACACTTCTGATATTAAGGACAGACAAGAGAACTTTTTATGGCGCTAATTGACTTCTCATATATCACTGATGGAGGTGTAGCTGTAGAATGGATTAAGCAGTTCACTCTGTGTGACATAAGGAACACAAATTTCTGCCAAGAAATTCCTGTTAAAAAAAAAAAAATGATGACAGGTTTTAAGATTAGAACTAGGTGATAAACAGCTTCCTGGGTTTAGCAGTGAGAAACAAAGAAGTCCATATGGATAATCAAATTGGGTTGTTTGGGGTATTTTTCTTGCAAACATTAAAAAAAAAAATAAATAAAAATATTAGATACGGAATTTCCTATATGAGCTGAAATCTGGTGTTTGATTTTCTTCTAGTTGTAAAAAAGCAAACTAAGTAAAGGACCAGATTCACCAAACTGAAGAAAATCATATTCCCCTTTTGCCCAGGAGCCTGTTGATTAGAAGCTGTGGACAACCTTCTGGTGCTCATTCCAGCTTCTGAATAAGCAGAATTAACTATATTTCTGAAGGAGCTTACCAACAGAGTGTACAGAGATCTATGCTGGGTTGCATGCTGTTCAAAGTGAATATGAAATAAAGGATATGGAAAAAAAATATGAGTAATGAGGTAACAAAGTCTTCAGATGACAGAAAATTACTCATAACAGTTAAATTGGAAAGTGCAGAAAATCAGCTCTGAAGATACTGAATTAATGGACAGAATGTGACAGGTAAAATTAGCTGACAATAAGTGAAAAGAATTGTACATAGGGAGAAAATCCTAAGGGCACCCTTAATTTAATGGCCTCTGAATGAGCTACCACTCAAGAAAGAGTCCTTGGAGTCATTCTGGATAATTTTCTGAAAATATAACTGCTATAGTTAGCAGTAGTCAAAAAGGAGGAAAAAAGTCAAAAGGGGAAGGACATGTAGTAAGAGAGAAATAAAAGAACGTAAGCCATGCTATTATGTAAACACAGACCACACCCCCTCCTTGAATAATATATACAGTTTTGGCCTTACCTTAGCAGAAAGCATTAAGTGGGAAAAGGGATGGTCATTGATGATCAGGGAACCCTCTGTATGAGAAGAGAATAAGCAAAGTAAGATTTTTTGGAATCTCTGTATGAGAAGAGAATAAGCAAAGTAAGATTTTTCAGCTTGGAAAAAGAGTCCCTGAAGAGATGATTTATGACGTTTTGGAAAACTCTTTTATAAGGAATAAATAGTTACAACAACACATATCACTGATCACAGAGTCATGAATAGTATAAAGAGGGCGAATAGTATAAAGAGGGGGAACTCCTATGGCAGTTTAGCGTTATTAATTCTAACAATTATCAATAACAATTAACTATATATATGTACATCAATTAATTATATATATAATGATATAACTATAAAATATAACAATGAATTATAGGCACTTATTACAATGATTATTACTACAACATTATTAAATTGTGGGACAGCGCCACATAATACTCTGAAAGCTGAAAGTGATTTCCAGATCTTTACTTTGAACCCAGTACAGCAGAGATATATTCCATAGGGTACAAAATCAGTCCCATCTCCAAATTATTAAATTTAGACATGCCTGTGAAGAAAGAAGAGTAACCTGAGAAACTTAAGAAAATCTTAGGTTGACACTTGATCTCAGGTGTTAGAGTTAAAAATACTTCAAGTTTATGCTTTGCAAATTCAAAGGATTTATACACAGTAGTAATGCAAAGAATTTATATGCAGCCAATGTTAAGGAGTTCCAACCACTTGTAACAGACAAAAGACTTTCTAGTGCTTCTGAAAATACATAATTTCATTTATGATCTCCTAAAAAGTTGTTGTAATAGGAAGAAAAATGTCTAAATTAGAGTGTCTATTATCCAGCAGGTTATACAGACGTCATTTGGTTTTGAAAAACAATAAATTATGCTACTAGATACACTTTGACTTATGTTCCCTGGCTTTCCTTTTACTGTCAATTTCAGAATATCGCCCTTTCCACAGGCAGCTCTAAGGTTTAGAGGGCACCAGATATTCTTACTGATTATTTCACCTACTCAGAAAAAACCCTTGGGAAGTCACGACCTACACCGGACTGTGGTCCAGAGAGTGCTCTAATTTCCACAGAGCACCACAGAAGTCACCCAGTCTCTGCTGTACTGGGAATGTCGAAAAGCAAATGGTGCCCCTGTTACTGTTGTCTGTACGACGCCGATATCGGACAAAAGTCTTGATTTTGGCATGTAACAATAGAATAAAAGCAATTTAATCAAATATCAGTCTTCCATGATTTTAATTCTGAAATCCTGTTCATCAGGAAGATGCATGCAGTATTTTTCTTCCTTTGAAGCCGAGGAGTATTTTGTCACTATTCTTGGTGGGACCAGGTTTTCACCTCTGATACCCAGGAAAGAAAACAGTTCTCTTTCCTGGAGAGAAAATATTTTGGTACAGATAGGAGATATGATGACGAAGTTTGCAATGTTTACTTACGCATTCTGCTACATGAGAAGTATCTCAGATGCAATCACAGTTGGAATTATCACTTTCAAGCCATATTTACTGATGAACTCCTTTCTTGGAGACCTTGACAGTTCCTGTCAATCATATGGAAAAACCTAATATTTACAGACCCACTTGTTTTAGAGGGTGTAGAAACAGAGATGTTAAATGATATTAACTGAAGTGACAAAAAGTAGATTTTAATTGGTTATAGAATATTCCTTTTTCTTCCAAAGAAATTTAGGCACGGAAATTTCTGAGGGCCTTACTTGACGCAACCGTCTTCCTGAAACTGGTCTAATTTCTGTGATCGTTTTGCAGTGATTTCTCTTCTTTTCCCTCTGTTCCCCTTTCTTATCTCCCCAGCTCTGGTGTGACCTTCCCCACAGGCAATACCTGCATTTTCCCAGCTGGTGAAGCCCTCGATCCCGTACCTGACTCTGTCTACCCTGAAGTGACTGAAACCCTGGCCCCATTGCTCCCCGCTGCCAGCTGCACAGCAGGCGCTGCTGCAGTCAGGCCTCTCTCCTCCTTGTGTTTCTACCCAAACAGCTGCATATTTCCAGAGGCATCTTTCTCTGCTGCTTGATAATCTCAAACAAAATTGCTGTTTCTGAGCCCACCTCTTCCCCCGAATCGTCAGCGCACTTTCAAAAAAAAAAGCTTTATTTTAAAATTTCGTATGAAAAGAGGTGGGTGACTTTATTTTTAACGTAGAATGCTAAGAATTAGTTGTCTTTGCTCTCCTGGGATGCTGCTGCAGACTTCAGGTATTATTTTTTAAAAGAACAGTGTAATTCTGAAAATCAAGTTTGCATATAAAATTGGTAGTTATTATTGTTACAATCTCCTTCTCTCCCCCCAGTATTATACCTGAAGAAAATGAATTTACACCACCTTTTTTTTTTTTTTCCACATTATTTTGCTTTGGGCTGGGTCTCAGATGTCTGGCTTCTGCTGATTTAAATGAAATATCTGCATTGAACTTCTTCTCACATTTTCCCTCTGAGGTCTGGGCACCAGCCCAGCCCTAGCCAAATTTTGAAGGTCTCCTGGAAAGGAAAGTGCAACAGAAATCAGAAAGAAAGGGAAAACAACTAATTCTGGAGGGGACATTAATGAAACCTATGAGAGAATATGAGGGTTATAGAGCTAAAAATGGGTTTAAAGTTTCCAGAGGAAGAACAATCCTGACAGCACCCACTGCCCCCAAGGGTGTCCCTGCAGCTGGTGGGTGCCACTGCACAGTGCTCTGCCTAGAGGAGTACGAGGAGAGGATGAGGAGGGTTTTTGCAGCCGATGTCCCCAGCTCATGAGATTAATGAGATATCATGAGATTCATGAATAAGCTGTCTCATCAGGATTGCTTACCCTCTCAAAAGGGAAAGATGGCTTCTTGCCTTGTGTTTCATTGCACAATGTCTAAATACCTTTGCAGTCCGTCTTCTTGTTCCTTAGTGCTTTTACCATTTTTGGTGAATTTCTCATGTCATTTAGCCCAACAAAAGTTCTGAAAAACTATCAAACTTTATGTATGGTGCATCTGCAGAGTTAGAAGTCCAGACTTCTAACAGACTTTACAGAAGTCATGGAATCATAGAATGGTCTGGGTTGAGAGAGACCTTAAAGATCATTGAGTTCCACCTCCCACCAGACCAGGTTGCTCAAAGCCCCATCCAGCCTGGCCTTGAACCCCTCCAGGGATGGGGCAGCCACAGCTTCTCTTCTCTGGGCAATCTCTTCCAGTGTCTCACTACCTTCAAATATTCACACAGGTTCCTTTTGCAGTACTTGCCTTTGGATAAGCAGGAATGCACAGATTTCCAGAGGGCTTTTGCCCTGCTTCCCATCACCAGATTCCTCCCCAGTGTCTTTGAGAATGCCCAGCTCCAGCTCCTTACGGCACCTCTCTCATTTAGCGCAAAATACCACAGTTCTCCTACTTTTTTACAATGAAGACGTTGGATGTAAGATTCTCTCCATCAAACATGTTAGCTCCAGTTGGTTTGATAAAATTTATGACTTACAGTTTTCGTTCTTGAAGCATGCTATCTGAGATAAACACTGGCCAGATGGTCTTAAAATTGGGCTATTCTGTTATATTAATTGCCAGCTAAAAGGTATAATTCATTAAAAGAAAGATTTAAAACTCCAGGAAGGACTACAGCCTGGTTTTCTACCCAAAAGAAGAACTTTCTCAATGCTAACATAAAGGAAAACAATCATTAAGCTCAATCACTTGCTTATATGGTATTTTACCTTGATTTAAAGCAAAATGTGTTTTTTGTCCAGAATTTGTCATTGACCGATTTTATATTTCCCAGGTTATACTATCTTTTTGTGAACAAATTCTAATTCTGACAATTATACTTACAAAGCTCTGGGTGTTTGCTAAAAAATTGTATCTTAAGATCGTCATTATCTTGTTGAAGTGTTGTGGTTTTCTATGGCATAGTTTCAGAGATCTCTAATTGTGACTTATTTTTTACATTAACCTTTGATTAACCAATTGCATTTCCTTCTATAAGCACCAAGATCAGTCATTTCTTGTAACAAGCTCCTACTCAAACCATCCTTCTTAAAGTTATCATTGCACATAGGAAATTTTCATACTACTGCAAGCTTTCTATACTCTCTGTATATTGTACTTAAATCAGAGAAGAGTCTAATCAGGCTTTTGACTTTCAGTGAATTATTTCACACTGATTAAATATCTTTGCTACAGTTAGAAATAATTATCATAGGACCCTCATTCCGTGCTAACCCTAGACTACAAACAACAGAGATTATCTTTTACGTTAACCACATTGTATCTAAACTAGAAATAACACTCATAATTTAATTCTGGGAAAATGCAAAAGCTCATTCTGCATATGTAGTTTCAATTTGTTAAAATAATAAATGTACATTCTCTGACTTCAGTAATAATTTACCTTTTAAGAGAAAATAAGCAAGAATTTCAATCAAGGGAGTTGGACATTGCAAAGTCTGAGTCATATGCTAATCCAAGCTTATACTTCCATAACTCATATGAGCTCCGTGGAGTTCCAGTCACTCGGGAAAGGAAGAACATAATGACAAACTGGATCCAGCATAGTTTAAAAAAAGGTTTCACCTTGTCTTATTTGAAATAGCACTACTGAAATTTGATTGAGGGAGGTCCCACAAAAGGCTAGAAAGAACAATCTCATTGCCACACCCTGAGAACTCTGGGAATAGAATTTGGGTGAAAATAAGTAATGCAAAAATGCAAGGTTATACATTGCAGAAACTTACATTACCTACATTATATGAATTTATATTATGCAAGAGAACCTCTGAGATGGAAATGGGAGAGGGGAGATGAGATAAATTTGTCATGACTAATGCTCAAATAGCACAATGTATCCACATGGAAAAGCAAAGCCATCTCAGAAAGGTGAACTAGTGAACTATTTTTTGTAGGTAAGTATTCATGACATAAAGGCTACTTTCAAAATTTCCTTTTAAATACTCCACCACAACTCTGGTCACTCATGTTGAAGAACAAGAACTCTTTATCTGGAGATGGGGAAGCAACCAGTACGACCAGAATTTTGGATAGTCTGTCTTACCAAGAAGACAAAAAAAAAAAAGAATTCTTGGCTTCCTGAATCTCTTAAAAGAAAGGCCAAAAGGAGATATCTTTGCTTTATATAAACACACCATAAAGTTATACATTGGAGATAGAAGAGATGTTTAAGCTAACAGGCAAAAAAAAGGAGTGGCCATAGAATAAAATCAGAACAAGAATTATTAAAAGTTCTTGGCTCTTAGATGTAAGCTTTTGTGGAACAGATTTCTAATAGCAACAGAGAAACAGAGGTAAAAATAATCTCATGAGGTTTAAAATAATCAAGTTGTATAAGTTACCATGGGTCATGGTTGTTTGCATGTAGAGAACATTAGAACATTAGAGATGGAAGATTCAAGTATGGGTTACCACATTCCCTGCACTGGGAGATGGACAATAACTGTCCCTCCTGAGATATAAACAGTGGATTCCCACCTGCCAGAAGAACTCCACAGGTGTTGTGTGACAGTGAAAGAACAGGGTAAAGGAATGGTCATTTGGTCTTTTCCAGGCTGTTCCACCCAGGTTGAACTGACTCTGTACTTCTGGGGTCATGCAGTTGACACAGGAAAAGCAAATCTTGACTTACCAGGTTTGAGAGTCTGGACGATGCTCCCAGTCA
>BJBW01004591.1:13639-58639 GCA_004320125.1 Scolopax mira | reverse complement strand
TATGTATTTTTGAACATAGTTTTTAAAAATTATACTATGCAGAAAAAAGTACTATTGCCCATTTATGAATCTGTCTTTTATATGGCGTACATTTTAACTAACTAAATCTGATCCTAAAAGACAGAGTGCTGGAATTTAAGCCAATTTAAATAAGTTTGCTTCAACGATTCTAACACAACACGTGTTTTATAGAGAAAGGTTTTCAACATGACAGATGCAATTTTGCACACATTTTTAGTTATTCAGATTATTGCTTTATAAGTTATCAAGATACAGCAATATATTGTGTTATCGTATTGTCAAGTTAAATAAGAAATAATTTGGTATTTCTCTTTAACAAATTCATTCCATGTATATATTTCATTTAGGGAAAAGGGTTAATTGGCTTGAATTCACTCAAATGTTTTACAGAAAACAATTTGACTTTATTGCAAAATGAAAACATCTTTTTTGGGAACCTCATTCTAGTGCTTTAAGGATTGTCATTATGTTGAGCATTCAGTGGTAAATGTGTCTCACTGGAAGTGAGAAAGAAAGTCTATAAAGTCAATATACTGTCATGCCAAATATCTTCCCAAAGCAAGATGGGCTGCCAATTCCTCCTAAAGAAATCTCAAAGGGAATTAAATTATATTCTTCACTGCCTAAAAGTCCCTAAACACAGGCTGGAGCAGGTTTTATGAGATGCTGTGCTTGCAACTATATGCAAGTACATCTAAAAGAGCACCTTGTGATGCTTGCAGCTGCCTCACTCTCATCAAATCCACACAGTGAGCAGTGACCAGTGACCGAGGTGAAAAAGTTCACAACAATAAACTATTAAGTAGCCTTATACAACACATGTTAAAACCCACAGAAAACCTTCCATTCACTTCAGAAAAAATTGAGTAGGATGTTAGAGGAATAAGGAAAAAGAATAAGGAAATAGGATCTTGCAGGATATTAAGAGGGTCTGGGATTTAGGGGTGTGGGTTTTTTGACCCTCATTAGGATGTGGTAACTTCTGTTTATATGGCAATTATAGTGGAGCGCATAAAAGACAATACAAATTTAAAACATGCAAAAGGCCAATTTAATTCCTGATCAAGCCTGAAGAAATTAAAGGGAAGTTTTTGGTGCATAAAAGCAATAATGCATTATGTTAGAACCCATTAAACTCTCACTTAAACTCTTGGCTTTTTCCATTCATTTGTAAGTGAGAAAGGATGACTCCATGACTGCAAGTGCATAGGGATGGAACCCTGGACCTTCAAGCTCAAGAGGCCAAATTAATTTTGTTATTCGGTTCGTTGCTTCAAAGCAGGGTAAGCTGGGCCTGTGTTATTCCTTTGGCATGAAGTAATATTCTGTCAAGTACTGGGTGTTACAAGACCTTGGGCCAAAGCAGCCTTTTTAAATTGAACAAACCACACTGACCTGAACACTCAGTGATAATGTCTGGAATGACTAAATACCTTCTCTGGTCTCCCTTTAATTGTCTTTTTGTCCCCTACTAACAATCACCGAGTCTCTTTGTGAAACAAAAAAAAAAATACTTTGTCAGAGAAAAGAATGGAATATAACTTTGTTTTGGGAAAACACAGAAAAAAAATATCTCCACAAAAAACAGAGTACCTTTGACTATAGACAACACACACTTTGACTATAGATCCACACACCAGTGCAAATATCCAGTAGCCAATTTCCATTTTCAGAATCATTGCCCCAAGTACTATCATTCATCTCAGATCCTTGAAATATTGGCAGTATATTAAGAAAATGTGGCTTAATTCTACCTAAAGGCTTCATCCCAAGGCAGCAGGAATGTTGGGCGTAATTCACCCTCTTCTCAATTCTGTCTGTGGCTGCAACAGGGTAAGCCAAATATGAAGACCATTTCACCAGCTCCGTGAATGTTATTTTCATTTGTTGTGTTCCCCAGAAAACCTCCCGTTGCTCCTTTTCTTGAAGACCATGGCAGCCTACAGTCACCTGGGGAACAGGACAAGAGACCCTTAAAAGGCTGGGCAGAGGCACAGAGAGAACACATGGAGCACAAGAAGCCTTTCTTCATTCTCTGTTCCTTGCTTTGAGAGGGATGGTCCTCTCCATTTAAATGGTATCTGTTTACTCCAGAAACTGATTGCAACAAGATCACTAACAGCACCCTGGTGGTGTAATCAGCCCTATTTTGCCAAGCTTTCATGTTCTGGAATTACATCAGTTGTAATATCTTAGTAAGGTTAAAAAAGACAGCAGTTAAGATATTATTTAAGGTCATTGATCTAGATTATTAAGGACATTGATCAGAACCAAGCACTAAGCAACTGGCTATACAGCTTATTGTTTTCAGACATCCCTTCCATGTAAGTCTGAGCTTTCAAAAAAAATCTTTTTGTTTTTTTCATTGGGTCAGATTTTGCAAGAATAGCATTTTACACTTTGAAGAACTCAATCTAAATCACTAGAAATTATTAAAGAGAAATATCACAAGCTTCTGTACAATCCAAAGATGTTAGATTGTAATGCAAAACAATTAATATTTGGATAAGGATCAGTGAAGCCAAAATGAGTTGAATTGCCTACTTAAATTGCCAAAATTGAATACTTAAAGGCAATCTCTTCAGAACAATGCTTCCCTACAGTATTTTTCAAATTTTACAAGCTACACATACCTTGTAAATGCAATTCTTCAGTATTTTTCATTAAAATTCATTTCTCCTCTGTCCATTCTTAGCTGTAGAGTGGATGAGTTGGTGATCCTATTGCTAAGTGCAATTAATGCTGCTCAGACAACCACAGTTCTTACATCTCTCGGTCTTCAGTAATAAATTCCTTGCAACTTAGATCTTTTGAACAGACAACACAAACACCGCAAGTTCTGACCTTCTGAGAAACCCGTATTCTAATGCAGGTGTGCATGGGTTACACAGGAAAGAATTCAGATGTGTAGGAGCTGCATATTGCTTGTAAAGAGATCAATGAGGAAAGCCTCCCTGAAATCAAATGTATTTCAAGCAGTATAGAAAGGATGCTTTTTTCGACCTAAGTGGATAGCCCAAGGGCTATTTCAGGTAGGAGGTGGGGCTGATATTTCCTCAGTGTCAACCTGTTTATTTACAAAGAATGCACTAAGTCTGGCTCCCCTGAACACAGCAGAAATCAAACAGCAAGAGATACAGCTCCTTTGCCCATGGGGTCAAGACTCTTTCTAGCTAGCACTTAGCCCCAGAGATCTTTCTCTAAGCTTCTCACAAAGCTACATTCTTAATGTTTGTTCTCCCTGTGTCCTCAAATGCTTTTCTCTCCACTTCTCTACCTTTTTTCTTGTTTCTCTCCAAGAGAGACATTCACTTTAACCAAGCGATGTCGCCACACTGTCCCCATCTACAAAAATCTCTGAAGTTGCCTTTGTGCTGGCAAACCCTACATTTTCAGTGGGCGCCTCTATTGTTTCAGCTCTCCAATTCCATAGATACTTTGGCTACACACACACATATTTATCAGTAATGACTGTCAGACTGACTAGATTTCACACAATTCATAAACACACAAGCCTCTTTCTACACAAGAAAAGATAGTTCATTTCAATCACACAAGGTACTTGAAAATATTGAAAAAATGATGACGGGGTTTTATTAGCCTTAGGCAAGTTTGCTGGCATTTAATTACATAGTCTCATTGGGTGAATCTTAAAAAGGCTCAACATACAGCTGGCAGCCCTGAAGCAGAGATAGACATATTTTTAAATCTTCCCAATATTAAGCATTTCACAGGAATGATTCCTGACATAATGGAGACAGATGGGAGATACTGCCGAAAACTGCAGAGAGGCCTCCCAGAGCCTCTGCAGCTCCTCTGCTGTCCTGCTCTCAGCAGATCTTCCCCCCCCAAAGCCCTGTGCCTGGTAAAAGGCAGACAGTCTTCTGAAGCATAGGGTGTACAGCTGTTTTTCCTGAATAAAATTTTCCAAAACTACTGCTAAATAAACAATTATTTTTATTTTTTTATTCTGCCTTGGCTATTTCATGTGAAACATATTTCTGTAGGTCATCGAATGGTTTGGGTTGGAAGGGATCTTTAAGATCATGGAGTTCCAACCCCCCTGCCATGGGCAGGGNNTGGGGCAGCCACAGCTTCTCTGGGCAACCTCTTCCAGCCTCTCACCACCCACCCTCACAGCTTCTTGACTGTCATAAAGCACAACTGACATGGACCAGCCAGAGACACCATGTGGAGGACAACTACACAGCATGTGATTTTTGTGCTGTTATTCCCAGCTGCCTATTTGCAGTTCTCACTTGCACTGATGCTTACGGCTACATCAGATACTTATGTTTGAAACAGCATTTTTGTGAGCTTTGTCTGTGTTACCCTGTGAAGCAGAAATCACGTGGAGTTTATATGCAAAAGATAATTCTTAGCCTATAGCTAGGAATGGTCATACTAAGATGGATGCTCCTAGATATTAATGTTTCTCAGTGGTAAGTGACAAAAACATTAAATGAGCTGATTTGTCCTAGTTTGGCCAAAATGATTAATTTAGGACATTGTGATTATAGGGCCATATGCAGAAGGTATTGATTAATTTATTTTTTAATATTTCACTTTCCTTCAGGGATGAGTTTTATTTATTAGGCTTATTTACCACGAAGCCTTGTGTTCATGATCACCTTACTAGTGAATGACAGCAGGTACCATTAGATAAACAAAGTTAATTGTCTTTCAGTATGAGCAAAGACTCCAGGATTTACCCAGCAATGTAAAGCCTATTAAAAGAGGATGAACGAAAGCACAGAGGTGAATTTCCTTTCATTTTACCTGTGCAGAATGCTAAACTTATTAGATTCAAATTAATATCAAGTTAACATTACCTGCAGAGGTAGTTCTGGGTTCAAGGACCTCAGTAGGAAAACCAATTTAAAGACTATTGCCCCTTTCCTCATGGAAGGACTAAGTCCAAGGACTCAGGACATGCAGTTTTCCAGGTCTGTTTGTACTGGAATAACTGCTCTGGAGTTGTGCAGTAACCTGTATCCGTAACTGATTTGGGGCAAAATAACCCAGGTTTTCTCTAAGAAGGCTAATCCTAATGCAGCCAGTTGTGTGATTTTTGAAGCAGGGCAGAGGTAGGAGTCAGAGAGTCTTTAGGACTGCTCCGAAAATACCTGTGTCCAAGATCTACAGCTTAATTCTCCCCTCTGTAGAGCAGCCTTGAGGAATTAAAGGAAATCATTCTGCTGGCAGCCAAGAAGCAGATCTGCAAATAGGATCAGTTTCAGTAAATGGATAAATACAAATCTTTCTCTTTTTTTCTTTTTTTTTTGATAAAAGCACTTTTATTGGAGTAGAAATCTAATCATTTGCATCCCCTATGTTGTTCTATAGACTATTATCCCCTACCAATAGTTATAGATTGGTTTTGCAGGTTTTTTGGGGGTTTTTTCTGGTTTTCCTAAAGGATAACAAATTGGATAGTAGAAACATAACAAAAGTGATCTATCACACTTCATTCTGTCTAGCTATCCACCTGTTCTTCCCCTCTCCTCCATGATACTTGAACCCTACTGTCTGCATTCAGCTACGTATGAAAGAGAAGCGCGGAAGGTAATTACATGCCTTCAAGTATTGTGGAAATCAGCAGTTGGGGGCGGGGGGAAGGCATAAACTGCTGTCCCTCTGGGAGAAAGACAAACAGATTTCTGCCCGTACACACTCCATTTGGCAGCAGCTTTCTACCGAGTCAGCAAGTGCATCCAGGCTGGCTGAGCAGCTATAGCATTGCTGTCTCCTGCCTGTAAGGGATATCATAGATGGCATGGAAGATAACTCAGCTGGAAAAGGTTAGAGACAAAAGGCACAAATTATAGGGGGAAGGGGGGGGGAGAGTGGGAAACCAACAAAAAAAACTTCATTAGTTCAGATCTTCAGGAAATAGACAATAATCTTGGACCATACGGATTATATCATGCAAGTGTGTCTCATACCAGCATATATTTTCTAGGAGACAAATTATTTGGCATGGTGCAAGTTATGTGCCAGAAAATAAATGTTAACATCAGGAAGACTGAAACTTTTCAGCCATAGCAAAGTTACATTGCAGAATATGATTAAGTTAGACGCTTTGTCCCATTTCTCCTGCTTTTTTTTTTCCGCCTTTTTTTTTCCTGACTTGGAAAGTTCTGCTCTTTGCTCAGCTGCTGCTGCATTTTTATTCTCTCAGACGTTTTGTAGGTCACAAGGGTATCGTTCTGACTGAGATGTGGTCAGAGAGAATAAGAAAAATCGATTTTGGAAAACCTCTGTTAGCACTCTTTCATGAACATTTTGTTATACCCATTGTGAGCTTTTAAAAGACTGAACCAGTGAATTTGCTATTGCCATGTCTTTGTATGATTTTCGTAGGCTTATAAGGCGAGAAAGAGCAGCGCAGCATAGAAAACACCCCAGTCTTCATGTGCACGGGGACAGGTCCCCTTTTGTATTCGGCTGTAATTTAATATTCTGTGCACTGGCATGCAGAATTTCTTGCTGGGCACTGAATTATGCAGAGAACTGTAGATCTGCAAACAGGAAGCTAAGCTTAGAGAGGATAATGTATTTTGAAAGTGCCAGTGAAAAGCTGCTCTGCTTTCTGTGTTCTTTAACTCCCCCTAAAAGTCCTCTGTCCTTTACTAGATCTACGGGAAGATATGTGGCACAGATGTATTGAAAGGTAAAGTTTTTTCAAAGACTTGAAAACTACCGGTCCCATCTGTCTGCCAGGCTTTTATATGGTTCCCTTCAGCATAACACCTTGGAATTTCCACTGATCAGGTCTCTGAAAAATCAATGCAGAAGATAAATTAAGTATATCTGAGTGTTTGTGTGAGGGTGAAAAGCCTTTTGATCCACAATCTCGGCACTGTTTTTTAGTTTTGTTCCACAGCAACACAGTGGAGGAAAAAAGTAAGGACTTGTGATTAGATAAACCCCTTTTAATTTTTCCGTTCCATCTTAGCCAGATGGAAACACATGGACAATTGGTTTACAGAGATCTTTATCCTCTCTCCTTCATTAGCACCACGGGGAAGTTTCTATAGTGGCTAATGCACTTACTGACATGGTTTCAACAATTTAATCACCCAGAAGCCTCTCTGTAAGGTCAATGTTCTCTACATTTGTTCCAACTCATTTACTGAGTAGAAAGGTGAACTTTTTCATTCCAGGTATGTCATTATGGAAATCATGTTAATGAATCAAGACACTGGAGGGCATATGTATCTCTGTTAGTGCAAGATTAATGGAGATTTTATCAAGGAGGATTCAGTCTTAGATTCTTCTGGTAAATCCAGCTCTGAAGCTTAACTGTACGTTAATAGTCTGGACTTAATACTGCCATATCAGCTTCCATCTCAGAGAAACTCAAAACATTTTACAAACATCAATATAGTACACATAAGGAACAATTCTTCTATTACTGAAACACAACCCCCTGAGGGCACAAAGAAGTCGTAGCACACAGTGCTGCATAGGAAACTGGGATGGGTGTCAGGGCACATATATTAAAAATCCTACTCCTCACAGAAAGTGCTTTTGGTCAATTAATGGCAAGCAGATTTGTTTATATATCATATATATTACATACACTATTCTTAAGCTTACTGGTATAGAAACTCTTTACTTTTTATGACTGTAGAGTGAATTGAACGAGAAAGTTGGCATGTGTCACAGTGCAAACATTCACATAATATTCCCTAAAAATGTGCTACAGAAATGCTTCTCTGATTCTAGACAAAGGCATGAGATGTGTTTTGTGATTTAATCAGCTTTCTTGCTCATGAAAGCTTCCAGACACCAAACAGAACAGTAACAACAGGGACTGAAGAGAGTAATAAATAGTAATCTAGAATCAGTGGGACGTGCTATTGCTAATTCTTCCAATGCTACATATCATTCCTCGTTGTTCCTTCATGATTCAAAGGCCTAAAGGAGAGAAAAGGAAGCCCAGGTGCACTGAATATAGAAATTCTTTATAGCTGAAAAGGATGGATAATTTCTTTACTTCCAAGGTAGCTTCAGGTCATAATGTAATTTTAGGCTCTATATCCATCTCTATTTTAGAGAACAATTTGAATACATTTGCAATTAACAGAAAACTATAGTCTAAAAAGACACGGTTTCTCTAATACAGCCTAATCTTGCTTTTTATTTATAGAATTCAACACAGTGCTATTTGGAATTAACCTTGCTTCTTCCCTTTGCTTTGCCACTATATTATGGGAAATTGGTAAAATCAGACTGACACCCGTTAGAGTTCATGCATTTAGGAAAAAAACACACATTGCTGACCTTTTCATTTTAAATCTTTCTGCAAAAAGGACATATAATCAGTTTTAACAGCTTTCTATATCCAGAAATTCTGCTCCTTTCAGTATTTTTTCCTATTTTTTTTTTTGTTTAAAGGCTTTGGAGACAGAAAAGATTCACAGTTATTTGCTGTAGTTTCAAATAATGAAAAATAATCAGGCAGATCAATATAAAAATATAGATAACATCCAAAGGGCAGCTCAGATTTCACATTCTGCTTACATGTGTTTATGTATGACTAACATTGTCTTTGGAGAGAAGACAAACATTCGGATCTTTTCATGTCGTACAGCATTATATTATATGCAGTAGATCTCATGAATCTCTCCCAATAATAACCGTTGTGTCAATTTTGTTTCTAGATGGTTAAATGTAGAAGTTTCCATTAAAGGGACCCTAATCCTCACAGAAGTCAGACTATAGGGTAACTATGGCTCTGGAAAACAGAAAAGAGAAAGACAAGGTTCTACCATATAAACCTACCTCTGTCCTCTGGGATCGGTGACAAACACTGGGAATATCCTCTACACATATTTCAGCCAGGGCTATCCTAAAAAAAACAAATGCCAATAGGACCATTTACTATTTTAGGATGTACAGTATTTCCCACATAACTGCCTCATTCCTCTTTCAAAAATTCCACTTTTTTCTCCATAGTAGCAACAATGTACTGACTGGTGAAGAACATATACATAAAGAATACATATATTTTACCGGGTTGCCAGAACTCAGGATGTACAAGTGCCTCTGCATCTTAGCAATCATAGATCCTTTGTTCCTGTGCTGAGTTATGTGAATCATGCACATACTAAAGCAGAATGATCTATTTTTGCCAGGAGGACTCGGGTAATCTAGTTAGTTGCACATACAGCAGAACAATGAAAAGAAAGAATCCTAGAGCGAATGTCAATGAAAGGTTAAATCTGACAAGTCTGACATGCTTTGCACAGAAGTGAAATACTTTACTTGAAGTACAACCAGTCTGTGTTCAATGCCTTTGTCTTCATATATCTATCGCTGTGAAAACACAGTTGGGAGGGACTCCTCTCTCCCATATAGGACAAATGGTCCTATATATGATACACAGCAACCAGATCCCTTTATAGACAGGAGGCAGAAGGAATTCCTTAGAGATGGAGAGATTGGATCCAGAGATGGAACCAGCTCTCTGGTTTTGAACCCAGACAGATGTGTCACATCTTAATTTAATATATGGTAATCTAAACCAATATAGACCAAAGCCTCATTGCCATGAAAATTCTTTCTACGGTAACATCTCAGATACCCATGTGCTGGGAACTACGTTAGAGGACGTTCCTGTTTGAGCATAGGAGCATTGCTGGTTGGGAGAGTTTCCCTACACACAGCTATAAGTTCCTGAGAACCACCCATGTGGGTATAAAGGATTTGTACATCTTGGATAAGAAAAGCAGCCCAAATAACTTTAGAATTTTCCTCCTCCACCTTGCTCAGTCTCCTGCCCTTCATCATAAGTAATATACGTGACTAGGGGAAAGTAAAAGAACCAAGCCACCATACATGGCACAACACACATGCATCCAACTTTCAATCATTTTGGCCTCATCCTATGTTAGATGTGTTTCCCAGGGACTTAGTAGACCCCACTGTGGAGCTCTTTTCCACGACCTTCCCGAGTCTCCTTTAGTCCCAAGTAAGCATTTAGCAGCTGTGATATAATACGGCAAAGAGTTCTAAGGCTTAATGAGTTTACTTTTACAAAAAGAGAAATTGCACCTGACAGTTAGGGTGGCCTCTTGCCCCCACTCTGCATCATGTCTTATGGTTACCTATATCCTGAATTCTCTGGAGTTTTGAGATGGTGAAAAAGGCAATTTTTATAAGCAAATGCAAAGAAGGAGTACAAACTAGTGGTACTGGATCACCTTTAATCTCTTTCTTGATAATTTGGGGGGTGGAGTAAATGGTAGAAAAGTATATATCTGCGTGCTACTTAGGAACTCATCTCTTCTGTTTAAATATAAAGTGAGTCAGAATTGCCATTTTCTATTCTGCTATGCATTTTGCATTTGTGAGAGTCATGCTTGTTCCTTTCTATTGGTCCTCTGTACCCATTTTCCTCACTGCAAGATAAAGTAACTCTCAGCCGTGCGTTGCTGCGATAATTGAAGTAGATTGTGAGTGATTTGATAGATATGAACAGAGGTAACCTTCAAATCGCTCTCTTTTATGAGAGATACAACAAAAAGCTGCTGCACACGCTGCCTTAGCTAGGGGTTATAAGAGGCTATAAAGAGGCTACCTCCCTGCATCCCAGTAAGGAGCTCACAGAGCAACGTCTTATCAATTCCCACCTCACTCCCTAGGGTTATAGGTTATCAACAAGTCCAAAAGTGCAGTGGCTTATCGAAAGAGCCGTGGCCTCCCAAGGATGGAAAGAGACTTCCACGGGTGGTGCCTGCAAATATGATCTGAAAAAGAGGAATCTGGGTTGGCAGAAGATGACTGTACCCATCTTACTCATAAGGCATCAGGCCACGGATCAGTACCTGTTGGATGCGGGTGTTTAATAAGCTCAGAGAGCACTGTGGAACAGGAGAGCCTCGGACTGACATCCAGGGATCCGGCATCTGCTGCTGCACAGAACGGGCTGTGATACTCTGCAAAAGGCTCGGTACAAAAACACTTTGTTTTGCATGAGGTACAAGCAAGAACACCGGGCATCTTAGTCAAAAGAAAATCTAAATTCTGGGTTAGAATTCTGTGTATGAGAGAGAAAATGGAGCAAGGAGGAGGAAGGCAGAGAGAGGAGGAGGTAGGAGCGATGCCTTATCATCCATGAATAACAAACCAGTTTCACAGAATCACAGAATATTCATGGTTGGAGATCTTCAATTCACTTTTATTCAGGGAGTAAGGAATAGACCATACAAGGGACTGAGAAATTATACAGGGGTCCTTTCCAGGGCTTTGTGGCAGAGTAGAGCCACAAATTGTCAGTATTTGTTCTTTTTTTTTTTTTTTCCTTTACATTAAATCAGTATATTTCTTGCTAAGAATGCTTCCTCTGAAAGAAATGCACAGGCTGACTGCAATGCTATTTGTTTTACAGCTGCTCTTCCACAGTTTTACAGCATATGATTGAGTACAACAGCATGAAAAGAGTCAAATTGAGCCTGTATTACAGAAAGTGAACGCACCCTTTTTATTTCCACACACACCCCCCCCTTCTAAAAGTGTTCCTAATGTCAGCAATTTATTTATCAGTTTGCAACTCTCACCTGCTTGCTTTTCTGCATTGGTTCCAGTTCCAAACAGCTGCAGGGAAACTTACATAAGGAGTAATATACTGAAGAGAATTGCTTTGAAAAATATCATCAAGGGGTTTTTTTTCTGAATCTAAGCTCTATTGCTTTTATTACGCGTCGTTCAAATATTGGGTGAATCTCAGATTCATGCAGAAGTTTTAAAATATCATAGGAGTTTTTAAGCAGCAGTTTATAACAGATACCAGACATAACATTATATTTAGATATTTTCAATTTGAGGTATTTTACTATTTTATAGATATTTTCATGGTTTTATATGAAGTATAAACAGTAGCTACTGTTATGATTCCGAATGGTATAAGACTTGCCACATCTTCAGAGAGCATTTATTTTCTTCTTGACAATGTAAGACAAAGCTTTTCACAAGGATTTTGAAGAAAAATATGGTCAGTAATTTGCTCCAGTAGCTTTCAGAAATCTCCAAGTACCTCAGAATATGCGCTAACAACCTCTTGGAGTCTCAGATCTCCAGAAAAGTCAAATTCCATTTCATACGTTTCTGGAGACATTTTTTCAGTTTCTCCAAGCAATTAGGGTTGATTTGAGACCGGAGGTAAAAATACAAACTGGGATATCAAATTATTGTCTCTCACATAAAAAAGAAAGTACAAGTACCAGACTATAATTCTATCCCTGAAGAATACCTATCCCTGAAAAATACTGAAGGGGAAAAAAAAAAAATAGTTCACAGTCATCTCTTCTTAATAAATCTGTTCTGAATGGATTTCCACTTGCCAACAGGATTTCTCTATTCTCATCTTTAGTTCTTTCTTTTCAGAACAACTTACTGATTTCCTTCATCGTACTCTCTCCTCTGAACGCTGATATGTCTCATTAATTTTGCATCATAGAATCATAGAATGATTTGGGTTGGAAGGGACCTTCAAGATCACCGAGTTCCAACCCCCTGCCCTGGGCAGGGACACCTCCCACCAGACCAGGTTGCTCAAAGCCCCATCCAGCCTGGCCTTGAACCCCTCCAGGGATGGAATGGTATCTGTTAGCTTGCACCTCTGCCGTTCTGTTCCTCTTCAGACTGTTGCCATGATGCAGGATGGCACTGAAGCTTTTGATCTTCACCATCATCCTCTGACTCTCTGGCCTCTCAGCTAGAACTCATTAGTGCCCCAGTACAGAAACCTTCGTCCCTAAAACTCCTCACATTTAAGGGAGAGGTCTGGCTACACTTCAGACTTAGCATAACTTTCATGAAGGGCAAACCTCCTTTCCAAAATCCATGCTGTTATCTGGAGAGAAAGTAGGGGACTGGGAGAATGATTTAGTGACCTAAGGTGAACCTGAGCAGCACAAAGACAGACATGCTCATTATGGAAAAATTATCTCCCATGGTAGACTTGCTGAGAGCCAGCTCTTTGGCATGGAGATTGTTTCTTCTCCTCTGTTCTGCAAGGATAATACAGTGGGGAGCCAAACTTCATGGGTGCCTTGGGGCTCCAATACGACATAGAAAATCAGCATCTGAAGGAAAGAGCGAGTCTCATGACAGCCCATGAGAGAATGATTGCTCCCAAATTTAGTTTCAGCCATCAGATCAGTCACCTGCTCCTACTTGTTGATACGTATTGGACTGAAAAGGCAGCATTTCTGCTTCCAAATAAAAGTGGATTAAGAAAATCAGGTGTCTGAGACACTGTAGCTTCCCCTTTTCCCACATTTTTGGCTGTTCATCTCATTTTCGGTTCTGATAATTAACGGAGCTAACCTCCAGTCAGCACTCTTTTTCCCAGTTTATTGCTGTAACTGGCAGGCTACTCATGGTTCCTGTGCCGACCACAAAAGAACAGCTTTGCTTCTTCTCTGCCTTGTCCCTTCCTCATTTAAACAATATAGGTTTTTGTATGTTTCGTTTGGCCCGGGCTTCCCTTGCTGCTGGCTGCCACCTCGCTCTGTTTTGTTGCTCTGCCTCCAGAGGTATGGACAGGTTGAGCTCTTTCCAAAGCAACTCAATGAGCTTAGCTGGTGTGAGGCAAAAACAATAGCCATTGGCAGCAAAGGGCAGACAGACTGACAGAGGCTTTTAAATATTACGGTGTTAGAAAGCCTACAGGAATTACAGACAGGAAGAAAATGGAAGAGAGAAAAATATAGGACAAGAGAGAGCAAAACATAAAAGACAATGAAGTGGTCAAGTGACAACTTCAGAAAGCCAGGGACAGTCCATTGTATTAGCCACCAGAAACCTGGTTTACTCGTAGCCAGACAATACTGCCCACTGAACGACAGGACACTTGTTTTCCTTGTTCAGATTTCATTGTCCTCTCTTTGTTCTCCCTTCTCCTCTTCTCTCATTTCTTTTTTTTTTCCTTCCAGTTCTTTGAATTACTTCTTTATGCCATAGATTTTTCAGCTCCTTGGTTTATCTCTCTTAGCTTTTTGCTCTCCTGTCTGAGGCAGAGATGAGGGAGAGGAGAGGAGTTCCTCAAGCTTTCAGCGCTGAGGACAAAATCTTGGACTTTGCAGCAGCAATGGAGAAGGATTCAGCAGAGAGAGGAAAGCACTTGTTTCTTTCTCCAGCTCTGGTGTTAGGTTTTGTTCCACTATGCTATTAAACTTTTATTTAAACACAGCACACATTACTTTTCACCCATTTTGCCCATTTCCAATATCACACAATTACAGGCGTGTGACCCTGGCAGCATCAGATCACTACTGTGCCTAAGTGTTATTACCAGTTCTCACAATTTTATCACCGTCCTTATGATACTTAATGCTTTTCTTGAAGGCCCATCTCTCATCTTCATATCATTATGTGACAATCTCAAGTTATATTCTTTGAAAAATAAATGAAGGGTGGGATTCATCTCACCTAATTTAATATGTGTAGAATGTAGACATCTACATCTCAGCTAACCCCCTAGGCTGACTGTATAGTCAATGAAGAGAATTAGGCAATTTTAAAGCATGGTTCATCTGACCTATTTTAGAACTATTTTAGTCTATTTTTAGGATGAGATATGCTGCACCCAAGAAGTGCCTCTTTCTCCCCACCAATAAAGAGGAAGCCCAGGATGAATAGCTGAGCTGCAGATGATGACATTCAGTCAGATGAATCCTCTTCACCTCTGGGCTTTGCAGAAAAAAAAAAAAAAAAAAAAAAAAAAAAAAAAGTAATGTCTAATACGGATGGCCTTCTAATTATTATAACATTAATATGCAAATAAGAATAATCCCAAATATTTCATTTAAGAACACACAATCTACAAGAATTTCAGGCTTTCATTTCTTTGACCCATTTGATGAACAGGCTCTTTGTTGTTGTTTTGTTATTTTTGAATACCTGAAACTGCTATTAAATACTGCTTTATAAATACCATTTCCCTTCTCTTCAGATCTTTCTCTGTCTCTCACTTCACCCACCTTGCAGCTCACTCACTTTTCAGGGCTTTGTTCGTTTTCTGCGATTCACGGTATTGACTTCTGCAAGGGTACGTGGAAGGCAAGAACATCTGCTGCACAAGGTTATCTGATCAAGGATCTCTTCAGTGCAAAAGGAGATAATAAGTAAAGGGGGAAGGGATAACACAGAAAGACAAACATGGCAGACACAAAGGATAATAGAGATAATGGCAAAGACCAAAAGTGTCCAGCTACTAATTGCTGGACTATTAAGAAACTCCAGGCACAGCTCTGGAGAGGCTCAGCCTGTACATTTTAACTGGAAAGAAGGGAGAAACATGGGCACTCAAGATAGTTCTGTGGGACTACGTGAAATTTATGATGGGGAAGATGCAGCAGGAACAAAGAAGGGACTCTTTCCAGTCCTTAAAGGGGGCTACAGGAGAGATGGGGAGGGACTCTTGGTCAGGGAGGGGAGTGATAGGATGAGGGGTAAGACTTTAAAACTCAAGTTGTAAATTTTAGATTAGATCTCAGGAAGAAATTCTTACCTGTGAGGGTGGTGAGACACTGGAACAGGCTGCCCAGAAAAGCTATGGCTGCTCCATCCCTGGAGAGGTTCAAGGCCAGGCTGGATGGGGCTTTGAGCAACCTGGTCTGGTGGGAGGTGTCCCTGCCCAGGGCAGGAGGGGTGGAACTGGATGATCTTGAAGGTCCCTTCCAACCCAAACCATTCAATGATTCTATGATTAGAGATAAACAGGCATAAAAGGGGATGCATGCAAACCAGAGCTGGTCATCTGACCCATCCCTGTGACAGATCTCCACAGTTGGTCCTGTCTCCTGACAGGGGAGCTGGTGGACAGACAGCCCAACCCTACCGGTACTCAGGGGACCAGCGAATGAACAAGTGCTTGTGAATCTAGGGTGTGTTTTTTCACTAATGACCTTTAGAAAATAATTGAGATCTTTATAACTGGCTTTATCTATATATATCTTCCTCCTTCTCTGTTCTTTCAGCCAGAAATTGAGGGTTTTTTTCCTCTTGTTTATGCACTACATCTGGCTGCGTTTGACACCCCTTGCGATACGTATCCCAAATAGAGCTGTGTGCAGCTTGGCAGTTTCACTTCCCAGGGGCTCATGCAATTACAGTCTGTCAAACATATATCACTTAGCTAAGCAACAACTAAGGAGAGCAATAATAATATACACATTTTTCATGGGAAAGCATTACAGAAGGAGAGGCACTATTCCAAGCGACAAAATAAAACCCAAACAAACAAAAAAAAAAACCCAACAGGTTTATAGCTCCTGGAAGAATAATGAGATAAAATTAAGGAAGGTGTTTCGTTTGGTTATTTTGCTAAATATTGGGGGGGGGGGGGATATCATCCTGTCTGGGGAATTATTCACCTTGTTACTCCTCTAAGAGAAATATTAGAAGCTCTGTCACTTGGAAAATGCATTGGCAACTGGACAAAGAGGAAAGTAAAGAATAATCCATGGCATAAAAAAGACAATGAGTTTTTGGGGATGTTTGATGCTTTTTCAGTCTTTTAAAAATTGTTTTAGCCTGTGCAGCATATTTTGTGAATGTGTGAGCAGCTTCTCACAAACCACTGAATTTGTGACTTTTTAACAGATTCCTAGGGGGGGAAAATATTCATAAAGATTGTTCATATATAATTTGAATATTTTATTGTCTATTTTAGGTTTGCAAGGGAGAATTTTAGTTTGCTGTAGTATCAAAATGATTGGGGATGGAAAGGGATAGGACAGGATGTGGGGGTGGGATGTTAATACCATGCTGAATAATAGATATTATTCATGAGGAATCGTTAATGAAGGCTGGACAACAACATGATTAGGGGAAAGGACTTGCACTGTGAAGGATCCCCACAGCTGTGGGAAGAACCTGTCCTCACTGGGGTCTAAATGTTTATCAGCATCTTTCAAACCGATGAACAAAAATGTTGGCATAATTTAAGCAGTGTTGGTCCAATGCCTCGTGGGCAGGGTTGTAAATCAAAGCCCTTTTGTCTTCTTAGGTGACACCAGGCAAGTCCTGGCATTTTTTTTTTGGAAAGAAAGTATCGTGAAACTGTGTTCTTCCTTATCTCTGGTTACTCACTCACTGTCTGCCAAATTCTCCACAGATTAAACAGTCCTGTGCTTCCTTCTGCGTTGGTGTTTGTAGTACAGCTTCACTCTATTTTCTGGCTTCTGAGAAAACAAAACATCTACTTGTTTTTCTTATTCTTTTCTTCTTATTTTTCAGCATTATTCTTGCTGTATGCTAAACAAATCACTGTTCAACAGTTTGACTACGAAAAAAAAGAGGAAGAAGTTATTGTAGTTTCATCTCAAAATGAAAATAATAAATAGTCTTCAAAGGGCAAAGGTTGACTGTTTCTTGCAGAATCTAATTTGCTAAGCTTTGCAAAGTAGACCAAGAAAACTGAATAAGTGCGAGGTTTTTACCTCATTCTGTACTCTGCTATTTCATAAATGGTTGCAGGATAAAACTATTCAATTAAGATAAGGTACTGTATATTGTTCAGAAAATATATTATGCCTTTTTGAAAGTAAGTTTCTGTTTTCTCATCTTTTTTGAAGTTTTCTTTCTTATGGAAAAAGTCTCTGCTTTCTCTCTCTTGTTTAATTCAAAGTACTTTTTGTGATCTGAAGTAAAAAATCTGCTTTTAAAAACATTATAGCACATTAAAATATTATGTATTATTTTACTGACCCCTGGCTTCAACAATAAGACATACGTCATGTTTCTAGTGACAGTGTTACATCTGCGATATATTATTTGATATGTTATTATACAACAAACTTATTATATATAATTCTATATTACCATATATTTATAATTATATAATGTATTACACTGATATTATATCTTATTACACAAGAATAATATAATATTATGATCAAAGACAGAAAACAGAAGAGTTATTACAACACAGTAATTAATTATATTTTTTAAAACACACAAGCCACAAGTGAAGATGAAACCATGACACAAATAATTAATGTTTTAAACTTTATAAAATGCTCTCTGTCAGCATTTTGTAAACACACATCAGAAGACATTTGCAAGCTATCTGCCTAGGAACAACCGCTCAGTGAAGAAATAAATGCCCAAATCTGACTGTTAGCATCTACAGCTGAGTGGATTAAAAGGGCAATAATCTCATCTACTCATTTTTATTTCTCCACAAAAATTCCAGAAAATTCATAATCATGTTCATGGGATTCCCTTACTCCACCACCATAATAGCAGAGCACACACCTACATATATGAATATGTTCACACAGTACCTCACAGAAGTATATATGAATTATCAGATATAACAGATACAAAAAGCATTAACCATCCCAACATTGCACAGAAATTACACAGAATTTGTCCCTCTCTACAGCAGGAATCAATTTTCAAAAAACTAACCAAGACCACATTTAGAGAACAACATTGTCAACATTTCAAATGGTCAAACCAACAGGTAAAATTTGGAGTCCCAGCCCAGCATCATAGTTTACTCGAAACTGAAGTGCTTGGGTATGTTAGGTTCAAAAAAAATGTAAAACACTGGAATGAGAAAAAAAGAGTTATATGTGAAACCCTACTTCTGCTGTGGTCATAAACACTATGTCAGTGGTTACGTGCATCTGGAACACCTACCTGAAACTAGGGTTTACTGAGTGTAGAGTTTACACTGGGGTCCAGTGTCTTTTCTGTGAAATCTCAAGCAAGTCTTAACCCCTGGCTAAGAAAACTTTGTATAATTATCAATGCTTTCCATTAAGCCAAAAAGCAACATGTAAGGGAAGTTGCTTTTCTTCCTTCCTTCCTTTTTCTTTCATTTTTTTTTCTTTCTTTCCCCTTCTTTCTTTCCGTTTCTTTGCCTTTCTTTCTTCTTTCTCTTTCTTATTTCTTTCTTTCTTTTTCTTTCTTTCTTTCCTTTATTTTTTTCTTCTTTCCCTTCCTTCCTTCCCTTTTCTTTCTTTCCTTTCCTTCCTTTTTTCCCTTCCTTCCTTTCTTTCTTGCTTGCTTTCCCTTTCTCTCTTTCTTTCCCTTTCTTTCCTTCTTTCCTTTTCCTTCTTTCTTTCCCTTCCTTCATCTTCCTTCCCCTTTCTTTCTTTCCCTTTCTTCTTTCCTTTCTTTCTTTCTCTCTTTCTTTCCCATTCTTTCCTTCTTTCCCTTTCCTCCCCATTATCTGTCTCCTTTTTAAAAATGAAAACCCCGAGAGGGACTTGTTGGAACCTGTTCCTGGGTTCTGGTTCCTCCTTTCAGGGCTTCCTATGCATTCCACATTCTAAAGACACTGAGCACTTACAGGGAAAAGATATAGAAGCCAAGTGCATGCTTTCTGCCTCCCAGCTGAGAACTGGCAGTGCTGGGCCACCGATTCCTGTACCTTGGACCCTGCCTCCCCTTCTGCAGGGCACAATAAAGAGTCCACGCCAGAACCTATAAGCACATTTTGGTTTCAAAACCTGTATTTTCAGTGACAGATTATCAATGATTATAGTTGCAGTGCACACCAGGCTGAATTAGGGCTAATGTTCCGAGTGGTAAGACTGGTGCAATGAGAAAAAAAAATTATTTTGCTCTTGCTGTTATAACCTTCCATTCCTAGGGAGAGGGGGAAGGCAAAGGTTGCTCTCCTGATCGGGCACCCCAGAAGCAATATATTTTCTGTTACTAGAGGTTAAGATTAACTTGAGAATTGACAGCAGGAAGCCCCAAGCACTCAGTCACAGAAGAGGTACAGGATTATCTCCCACAAAATAAATCTTCCCTTGCAAAAAGAAAAAAAAAGCAGCTCATCCTATGTCTATCATTTGACGCAGAAAACTGATGAGCGTTCCCTGCTCCTGGTATTTTAAGAGGTAGATACAACATGAAGATATTGTACTTAGTTGTACAATCATTAATTACCTTCAGTTACACAGCATAATGTGATGGGTGGTTTTTCAGTGTATCTTTCCCACCAAAGAGTGGCTTTTTCTACTAGCTGGTGGTGCCAGAAAACTTGGGGAAGACAGCAAGGGGATAAAGCCACCTGCTTAGGTGACTTCAGACCCTCAGTTCTTGAGATGGAATCCACTGCCATTTCACAGAATCACTCTTTCTCAACACTACTGGTGAGGGGAAAAAAAAAAACCAAAAAAACAAAAAAACATTTAAAGTGTGATATAGTGATGTTTTTGGATACCACCTAATCAGCTAAATAATGGTGAAATATAGGTAATATCCTTTATTCAAGTCAAAAAAGTCCCACACTCACCACAATTTAGTCCAGTGGGTTGTTTCACAAGGCAGAATTCAGCTTGCCCTGTCAGAAATGGACACGTAATTAAGTTTTTATCCTGAGCAAGCAGGAGCAAAACAGAAAAAAGCCTGTGATAAAGAACACAGAGGGCAGAAACTGAAGTCAGAGGCACGTGGCCTCCACTTCCTTCCCTTTTCCAAAGGCTCCAAGGCACATCCAAGCCCCCAAAGCTCTTCAGCATGTGCCGTCCCACCAGAGGCAGCGTCTGCACACAGGTATAAATAAATTCTATGGCATCACTGATACAAGAAACAATTGGCATAGGTAATTTGGCTTACCAATTAGCGCAGGCACCCCACAGAAGTACAGTTTATAATAAGTAATTTAAGCCATCTGCATGTAAAAATTAATGAATAGGAACACATGGAATCTGAATAATTTTTAAGCAAGTGAAGTAAGCCATTTTCTGTGTTGCACAAACATAATAAGGTCATTTAAGAAACAATTACAAGGCACCACAGGGTGAATAAAGTATAAAACTAGAATGACTGATGGCCAATATAACCTTTCTTAGTTCCCATAATTGCCTATGTGTTCTATAAAGTTAAGTAAAGGGATACATGCAATTTAGTTCCTCCGGTATGATTAGCTATTACCGAGGAAATAGGATGATTCCAGAGCAGGCATTTGGCTCAAGGAATAAAGAATTAAGCAACAGTTTCTTCATACTGCTGGTAGGGGTTTTTTTTTCATTATATAACTTTTTTTAAGTTATACTTTGAGAAAATGTTCTTCCTCACTCTGAAATGTCCATCAGGCTTTCAGAATCCATCACAGAGTGCTAACACAGTGGCTGTCATTCAGAACATAATTCTTGACAATTTTCTACCAGATAATTCAACCTACCATGTTATCTTTTCCAAGGGAGTGAAATAGCAACACAACAGGGGCTTAAATGGTGGGTTTATCCAGAAGATTATCTAGCTTGTGAAGCAGCCCATGTTGAAAGGTTAGAAGTCCTGCAGATGCTTTACATTCTGCCAACAACATAACGTACTGATAAAAGCAAAGTTAAAGCAGCCTCTCCAATTATCACAGAGTAGCACGGGATACACTTGTTTAAGGCTTCCAAACTCTGGTAACTTACCCATCTTTCTCAGATACTTCTGACTACGCAGTTTTCCTTCTTATAAGGAGAGGTAGATTATACCCTATCAGTTACAAGGCAAAAATCTTGATTTTACAGTCAAAGTTTGAGATAAGAAAGACTTAAAACATTTCTGTGTATCACTACTGATAGAAATATTGATCTTATTTTACACTAGTTAATTATTACACTAGTTAATTCACTAAAAGCCTTCTTAATTAGGGCTTTTACTTAAAGAATGATAGCCATTCCTTTAGTCTATTAGTTACCAGATTTGATGCAAACCACAAAGCTTTATGAAGTAGAAAAAAATAGCACAGAGAACGTAAACAGACTCTTACAGTAGAACTATTATATCCTTGAGATTCAAATGCACGTATTTAAGTAAAAATCATGATTCCGTGCAAAAATGCAACAGCTAAAATTGGAATGTAGCTGCCTTTTGATACATTAAACCTGGATGACTTATTTTAAATTAATCAAAAATGGAGAACTCAGCAAGAGAATGCTTATTAAAATCCCCCTTACATGGATATTTCTCATTAATTTGAAAAGCTACTTATAGCAAACACTCCTCTAAGCTGAGCACCTTTCCATTTTGTTTGAGTACTGCACTTTGCGTTTCTCTTTTACAGAATCTGCAGAAAACTTTAACCTATTTTTTCTACTCCATTGAATGAAGGGACTGTCACAAATAGCATTTCTAACCAAATTCATAATTTGTTAGCCAACTAACTGTACAATCCTCCTCATAAGATCAATACCATTTATCTTTACAATATTCCTGTAAGTAACTAGCATTTTCCGCATTGAAGAATTGAGGCAATGGGAAATGAATGCTTTATCAAAGATCCACTGAAAATCAAGGGCAAGATATCCACGTAAATTGCCTAGGTCCCAGTGAAGATAAAATCAATAATCAAAAATATTTGACACAGACCAAGAAAAAAGCTGACAGTTTTTAGACAGCTCATTATTTTCCACTATAGCCCATTCTGGTTTGAGGTATTGTCACAGCTATCTCTAGAATCACATTTACCATATTTGCTTTTTTTCTGACAAACCGCCTGCAGCCCCAGAAACAAGGTTCTTCGGTCTCTGCTGATGGAAAAGGAGAGATTTTAAGCCGTTTGGAAGTCTGAGGTTGTGGTCTGAAGCCCAGGCAAGAAGAACCCACAAAATGATCAATTTTAGTTCTTGAAACTTCAATCCTAGAAAAATTTTGAAAGGCAAATTAGAATCTAGATAGATAGCACTGGTTTCGGTGAAATTTACCACGATAATTTTGAAATCCAGTGGACTTGGCTCTTGAAATATCACCCCAAAGTTCTTCCTTTCTGGTCAGAATGAGTCCCCCACTCTAAGTCTACCAAGAAATTATGTCCCGTAGCAGACTCCAAATAATTTACCTGCCACAAATTGAGCTTAGCTTCCACATATGACGTCACATCTAATCTTTCAGTGAAGGCGATTTGCCTCTCAACAAACCATCTTTCATCAAATACCTTAGCTGAAATAAGAATGAAATTTTCCCTTCATGTTCACTTTTGCAATTTAAGTTTAGAAAACAATTAAACTTTTATTCTCCTGAACGACTTGCAGTCATCTGTTGCCTCCGATCTAATTTGCTCTTTGGGGCAGGGATTGCCCGAGAATTGCCCTCAAAAACCAGGCATTTGGCCCAAAATGGAAAGCAGACCTTTATGCACAGCCTGCTCGTGGAAGAGTGCCAGGCAGGTTTGTATGCTTGGAGGCACGCCGCTTGCACTCGTTGCTGTTTCAGATATGTGGATGGCAGTCAAGCAGGACACACAGCACATTGCATTCAAAAACCTCTTCAGGGACATCTCTTTACGAGCAGTACAGACATACCCAGTGGGTCTCATCCCACATAAAGCCTAAGCCACTATGAAAATGTAAAATGATGGAGAGGCGATAAAACATTTTTTTAGATAAAGGGGAAAAGTCTGTTTGGTCCCACACCATATCCTCCTGTTTCAGCCAAAGTTTGTAATGATCACTGAGCTGTGCTGTTCAAGAGAAAGAAGACTAAATATTATAATAAATTATAGAGCCTTATTAAATGGTGTTAACTGTTGAGCAGCCAAACATCTTAGCCGAAGAGATAGCCCTCTCATGTTTTGTAAGATAAATCTGGGGTAATATATGTGCACAAAAAATAGTTTTGTTAAGATTCTGTCAGCATATAGGAGAGGAGCTTGACCTCCACTCTTGCAGTCTTTAAGCTGCAGGAGGAGAAAACTTCTGTTACATGAAAATACTTACAATGAACACATTCAACATTTTTCTACCTGTTAGAAAGTATTTTCTAGCTCCAGCATAAAAGTCCTTCAGAAAAAATGCCTACCTTCATTATTTTTCCCACAATGCCAAGTACAATGGGGCTGACACCTCTGTAACTACTGTGAACAATACTAATGCAGATGAGAATTGTCTTTCAAGTCTGCAAACGCTTTCTGACTCTAAAGAATGCAATCTATGGTACGCAAGTATCCAGTCTTTCATTAAACAGTCTTAAAAGCCATTTATTTTCAGGATGTCAAATGTTCTGTGGGATCTTATATTCATCTCTTATTGACCAATGATAGCGACAACCTTGTGGTATTTCCCTTTTATTTGGCATACTGGTGTGTAGGCAGTAGTCCTGTCCCTGAATATATAAGATTCTCCATGGGTAATAAGAGCATTTTATGAAGTAAAACTCAGCATACAGGATTAGGATTGTTCACTAGCACAAACAAATCAAATACTCACCTGGAGATCGGGAGTCTCGAGGGCCCCATGAATATCCTGCAGTTTGCAAATCACCTCTCCTATTTCTGGCAGAAAGGCTGAACTGTTCACTTTCAAGAAGCCTCTTTCCACTGCAATAGAGCTACCAATTCTAGCACCAAAACCAGGGAGGGAGAAAATTCAGGACCTTACTTTCTGTTTCTCATGGCTTGGGACACTTCTCAGTCCCAAAGGTGTAGCTGAATAATTTTTTTTTATTGTCTTATGATTTGAAAGTACCACGGAATAAAACATTTTCTATATATCTATTCACAAAATCAGCATGGGACTCAATCTGAACGAGGAACAAAATCCCGTTAAATTAAAGCCTGATAATAGACAAGACTATTTGAGCTCTGAACAAAAACTCATAGCAGCATATTTATTTTCCTCCCTATAGGAAGAGAAGAGAAATGGCTATATTCAGTAGCCATGCACAGGTGCCCATCACCATTGTGTGATTGCTAGTCTCTCAGATAATTAACCAATACACTGATTTTTATCACTGGCACAACAGGGTCACATTTTCTCTTCCTGCAGAAGCTCTCTTTAAATAGCATCTTTTGGAGACAGCTGAAGTTCATCAGTTGATGACAGGAACTAGACAGTGCCATCTGCCTTAGCAGCAGTTCAGGTAATAGCAAAGAAAAGCTAATTGCCAAATGTGAAATGTGCAGGAGTGGCATTATTTTTTTTATATAACTTCCCATTAAAAGTGGATCTACGTGGCACTACGTGATGCTTTGAAGAAGCACTCAAGTCTGCTCCAAAAGAGCTTTGCAACTAGTCTAAGTATGTTGTGTTGAATATTGTTATCAGACTTTTGTTGCTATTGATATCTGAGGTAGTTAGATATCTCTGGTTAATACCTCCCAACACTTAGAAGTGAGATTTACACCAGCACAACTGTACTTAAGAGATAGGTACATTTTCCCCCTTTCCCTGGACTAACAGAGGTATCTCCAGGATGCTGCAGAGCAGAGGAGGAGCATTACTGAAGTCACTAAACAAATGTCAAATTCCCAGTTCTCAGGTATCCCAAGTTACATCAAAAGTTCTCAAACTGGTGGAGCAGGTGGTGTCTAGAAAAGGGGGGGGGGTCTGTGAAGATTTCACTTTGAGGAACTCAATGGAAGCCATGACAAGAGGTAACTGCTGGCTTGGACCACTGAGGCTGAGGTGGGTAGTCCAGAAGGGTGGTCATCTAAGTGCAAGGGGATGGCAAAGGGATGGAAGGAAGGTCTAAGTAGCCTCAAAGAGGCTTCCTTCATCCACAGAGCAAGGCTGACAGCTCAGGACTGCATTTCCCCTTCTGAGGCCATTTTGCAACTATGTCAAAAGGAGAGGAAGGAAGATGCTCAAACTGTGATGAATATGACAACAGTAATACTGCTTCTATTCTTCATTCAACAACCATCTAGTTTAAAAGGCACAAACGTATCTGCAGTCAGGGACAGTATCTCAAGCATACCTCATCCCAGATGTATTTTCTCAGTTTGAGAAATTTCCTATCCTAGAGATATCTTCTATTTTTTATCCCCACACCACAGACCAGATTCATCAGGATGATCTCCTTAGCACCAGTCTGCAGTGAAAGATGGGAAGTACAGGGCTTGCCTACCAACAGTGAGGCCACCCATGGATCTGGACCTACTCCCCAAGTGACCACGTACTCCACCACAATACCAGTGTATCAAGAAAAGAGGACCACTGTTTCAAGGAGGGGAAAAAATGAGCTCTAGTAACTCTGGACGACTTACCTATGCTCAAGAAGAGCCTGGACCCTCTGGAGCTGCTGAAGCTTGCCAACCTTGCAGCTGTGGCTTGGTGGTCCCTGGAGATGCTCCAAAATCGTGAATGTTCCTGCACTTAGATGAAGTTTAACCCACAGGATGTAGCATCCTAGAAAGAAGTAGGAGACTGTTGCAGACCTGTGAATATCATCCAGTGAGACAACTGCCTAACGCTGAGGAAGAGTAGAGGTAAGAACAGAAATTTCTGTGAGATTATTATCTTCAAGCAAAGAAAGGTTGTTGGAACTACTGCCTGTTTCTTAGAGGTTATCAGTAATAAAACTCTGTAGTAAAAATTTAGCATACACCTTTGAACACTATCTTCTAATCAAGTACCAGAAGATATTTATACTACTGAGTAAAACTATTTCATATTTAGACGATCCTTCTGCTGGCATGTACACAAAATTTCTTGGACTCCTGCACTGATTAGAATATAATTTCTATATTGGGGATCATTAGAAAAATTAAAACAATGTCTCCTGTAAAATTAAACACAAGCTGCACGGGGAATCTGTACAGCCCTGTTCTCACTTCAGAGTTTGGCAATAACACTCAGTCCTTTGGGCCAATATCTGTGTAATCTAGATGTATTATTATTATTTCTGAAGTGTCTATAACACTGGTATCTCTGCACTGAAGTTTGCCAAGAATCTGAACTCCCAAAGCAGTGCCTTTCAAAAGCTATTCAAAAAATTACCTTTTTCTACTACATTCTAAACTGTAGCATGCACTTTAAAAGGTCACATTCTGAAAGTTTGCAAGACTCCACACAGCAGACATCAAGAGGAGCAAAGCATTACTTCGTCTTATTACTGCCTGTACAGAGACATTCAAACTAATTAAAAACATGAGAAGTTTTAAAGAAGAATCATGTCCTGCTCTGCTTCTGAGTCACCAGGGATGAGAACATCCAGTCTTCTGCCCACTAGTTTTAAGTTTAGCATCAGCATAATCTTTACTCCATCATAATCTAAAAATGAAAATCTGTTCTCTTCCAGAGCACGGTACCTACCCTTTTATTGAGCTTTTTAATCTCTTTAAAAGTCTTTTTTTTTTTTCTCCCCCTCATCCTCTGAACCAGAACTGGAGATCTATGAAAATTCCATCAAACTAAGTTCATCTTTTAGATAATACTTTTAATCAAGATTTTCTCCAGGTCAATGAGAACTACAACCTTCAGCCTGTGATAACGCAGACTGCCTTTGGCAGGATTACAGGAAACATGGTTAAATTATGCTTCTGTCTGGAGTTAGCCTTGGATGGTCACATGAGCCAAAAATGTTGGATTTGGCAAGTTTGCAGTTACACATGGCCTCCGGCTGTCCTATGATGGGATAGGAAATAAACTGGCTTCCAGCCAGCCCAAGGGATTCCTATCAAAAGCCGTGCAGTAGGTGTTATACGTGCGCAAATGTAAACATTCACATTTTATTCCCCTTTTCTCAGCAGTCCGCAGACAATTTTCAAATTCCTAATAGAACAGGAAATAATGGCTAGGACTTGAAAAAGAAAAGGATATGTTTTAACTCCAGCTGAGAACTATATGAAGTCTCCAGAGTTAGGCACTGCCCCCTAATAAGCATATATAAATATGATAGCTATTCCACAGTCTAAGCAACATATACAGAGTCTTCATACAGAAACAGGGTTTCAGAAGAGGCTGAGCATTGGCTAACAAAGGCAGAAGTAGTTGCATTGTTGTTCCAAACTTTAGTAGTAGTTTAATGGTATTTCTCAATTGTTTAAAGCCACATAAGCATTACAAGAATTTGTGTGCATTTTGTGATAGGAAATTAGAGTGAGTCCAGTGATACACTTTAGTGACAGAATATATGCTCAGTTACAAAAAAAAAAAAAAAACCAAACCACCTTTTAAACCTTTAAAAATGAAATAAAAGTGTCCATAATCAGCATAGAAATGAAAATCCATCCATTATCCACTGATCCTTATCACCAAAGGCACTATAAATAGCACCTAATAAAAGGCCAAGAACAAGCTCTGGCGTGCTGTTTCTGGAGCAGCAAAACCAGTTGAGTTAGGTCCAGAAACCAGCTAAAGAGGACTCACAAGATTAAATTCAAGCCAATCTGATACTTCAACAGAATGTGTGGCATCAGTTCTTAAATGAAATAAACATACAGAGTGATAAATGATATCAGAGAGATGACTAATCAAACTAAAAAGTCTAGAAAAGTAAGTAAGTAATTGCATTAGTGCTTTTTGCTAGTAAATCACTGTAGGAATCTAAGAAGGTCTTACAGCAGCACTGATTTTGCGAGAATAATGACTGAAATTTGTTAACTGCTCCGCATGGACTGAGAGAATGATATACAATAAAGGAACTGCACTTCATAAAACTTCTGACGAAAAACAATATTCTGAGACTGGTGTGTGCCTTGAATGTAATTGTCTACATTTCAGTAAAATTAAATTTTTATTTTTCCCCCTTCTGTGAAAATCTGCATATCCCACTGTTGTGACACAGTTTTTGTTTCCAGACCAAAAAAAAAAAACCCAAATATTTAAAAGAAGTTACCTAAATAATAACAATAACTTAAATTCCAAAAATAAAAGATATAATTTGAAAAATATCTGTATCACCGCTGTCTTTACACAGCCCAGCTATTATGCTAAACCTTATATTGACGAATGATGAGATACAAACCCGGCCCTAAGAATTTGCAGAATAACTGAAAAGCATTAGGGACTGCACTAAGGCTGTGAGTAGCAACTATTAAGTTTCTACTAGAGATTTCACTGCTGCTGCTACCATCACGTAGAGAATACCTACAGAAGGTCATATAGTATGCTGCTGGCTAGGGCAGAGTCTTAAAATGGATTTTGGGATCCTAGGATATCTAGGATAGGATAATTAGGATATATATATATATAGAAAGAAAAAGAAAAAAGAGGAAGAAATAGAGGGTTATGTCTACCCAACTGGGAGATGTGCATATGCACCCCCAGCCCTCTATTCACCCCAGAATTTGGGTGCTCTCATCACTGCGCCCTGCCTGCAAATGAGGGCAACTGAGACACCAAGACCCCTGGTTGATGTCAGAAATAGAGGGGTCGTTCTGGAGGAGAACCAAGGACTCCTAGCTCCTAGCCGAAAGGCTGTACAGATTTATATCGTGGAAAACTGACCAGGAAGAAGATGAATATGCAAGTGCAGGAGTATCACAGAAGTGGGTGGAAGTAAAGGACCTCCTCAAGCACAATCCCTGTGTTTCCAGATGCCCAAGCAGGCTCTGGCTGCGCTTCACAAGGAATGTTACGCTCCCTCCCTTAATGGATTTACCTTCTGATCAATAATAAAGAATTTGCTTTCCCCAAAAGGCCAGGCAGACTAGAAGTAAAACACCTTTACGTGGACTCAAAGGCAAAGGAAGCACATGGAGCTTTAGCTGATTAGCGATTACAAGATTAGCCCTGGGAGGAAAAAAATCTGTATGATTTATAACGGGAAAGCACTTTTATAGGCCTTTGCGGACCATCTGGTAGAATTTAACAGAAAATTATGCTTGCATCATACAATTCTTTGCTGGCACTTTCCATTACATCTAGGGCTTTTTTCTGTCAAGGATTTCTCCATACGTTTTGCTGACACTAGGATTCCCCGGGTGAAAGAATGAGCGCTGCACTCATTATAAAGGACAAGTTCTCTCCCCTCTTTCATTCTATCGCTGGAAACGAAGCGGTGACACTAAAAAAAAAAAAGGACATTCTGGGCCATTTGCTGGCAAGAAGACATTATGCAATTCTCTTCCTTCCTTAACCTTATAGGCCAATATGCCCTGCACATGAAATATGCCCTATAGCTTCTCTGCTCTCCCCTTGACCAGCCTCATCAAAAAAACCCAAAGCTTTGCCACCACTTGTATCCATGGGACTGCAGACTATCGCAAGTCAGCCCCTATTTTCACTACCTGAAACTCTGCTGGTTTTTTCCTCTCCTTCAAACCCAAGTCTTTGCTTCCTGCTCCCTGCTTGAGACCAGTTTCTCATAGGAGACCCAGTTTGGCACAGCGGTGCAGTAAAAAAGGCATCATAATAGATTCTCCATGACGTAAATTAGAGTGCTGCAGTCCAATCACATCCCCATCAAGGTCCTCAAATGAAACCTCCCACTGAGAGAGAAGCTATTGGATTTCCATCTGTGTGTCTCTTGCTGTCGGTGGCTATTGTTTAAGTAAACATTGGTTTGTGTTACTTTCCTTTTTTTTTTTTATTCAATACATATTGATGCCTGGTTAAAAGGAAAGAAAATTGCAGTATTAAAAGACTAGTATTTTCAGCGTCTTGTGATGTAAATTGCTAATTTAAAACCCAAAATATTGTTAAAGTGTCTTTATTTAATAGCAGACGATTGCAAGCTGTAATTTGCAAGCTGTAGTTGCAGATGGCAATGTTTTTCTCTCCTTTCAGCAGTACAGTACAGTATTTACTGCAGTGATCTGCAGACAATGACATACCAACTGCGAAAGAAATGCTCGGGGGTAATACAAACGATCAGGATTCCCACGAGGTCCAGCACGTGAGGTACCTGCCACTAAAGCATGAAATTTAAGTGCCAATTAAAACATTAAAATCTCTCACCTGGTCTCAAACAGCAACCCCTCGCAATATACGTTTTCAGTACTTTCGATTGCCAAGAGTGTTTTGAGTACAAAACAACAGCGCTTGTTTTCTTTCCTGATTTTTTTAATCCCTTTGGATTGAACACACTTATTTTCCAATTCAGACCTGGAGGCCCGAGTCTGGATTGGATACTGACAGCTACCATCTGGACCACACTTGCAGAAAGAGTTGTATGTGATCTGGCACACATCTAGCACACCAGTCCACTTTTGGTACGTCAGGACATGACAAAATACCAAGCATGCAGCTTATCTCGCCTGTTTCAAACAAAATCTTTGCCTTTTATTTCATTTTATTAAGCAACTCATTAGTGGGTGGTGGGTTTTTTTTGAAGAGAAAAAATTATTTTACATTGTCTATTTAACAGCATTGTATAAAACATTGAAATACTGTATTCTGCAGTGCCATCTAGGGGATTTAAAACCCTTAATAAACTGTTCATCTGATAAAGAAACAATAAACACTAAGGAATCAGCTTTGACTGTCAGGGCAATTTCTTATGTATATCTAGTGTTTTGGATTACTTTTTCTTGTTACAATAGGAATATTTGAACAAGGTCACACATATAGTGTCATATCTGTAAAATCCATAAATAGGAGAAGATGTATTGTGCTATACTTCTGTTTTATAGCCCAATAATTCACAAAAGTAATCTTAAAAAAAAAGTATCCCCAATAAAATCAGTGTCATGCTCTGAAACAGGACTTAGAAAAAATATCTAGCCTTATTTCAGTTACCAAGAAATATATGGGATTTGTGTGCACTAAAGATATTTATAAAAAGATTAGACATGTTATTGTATAAAATTATAGGAAAATGAAATAAAACAGGAGAGTTTCTGGCACTTTCTTCAACACTAAACCTCATTCCAATTTTAAGTTTCCTGAACCAGATGCCATTGTATAGTAATTTCCAATGCATCACCAAGGAAATTGTTAGAAATTATTCATTTTGTGTCATATTGATAACTAGAATGATCTATACACTCTTTGATCACATTTGCATTCTTTGTTTTTAAAGAAACCAACTATAACAACCTCACTCATTAAATAAGCAATGGTTCAAAAGGGAAATGCAGAACAAAAATCAGAGGCTATAAAAACCAGGGAGTTATAAGCCTTCCTTCATTCACACCACAGAAAGTTCATACCAACACATAAAAAGAGATATTTCTGGATCATCAACAGGCATCAGCTGCCAAGACATCATTGAAATTGGTGGATAATTTGCACAGGTAGAGAACCTGGCTGCGCACTCACATGATATGGCAATTTTTCATAGTCCCAGTAACAGATCAGTTTCCAACCATCAGGATAAGAGACAGGATCACTGCTTTGCCTTTGAATCTCCAAAACTCATATTTTGACATCCTATCTGGAAACCATGTGCATTAAACATTTACAATGATGTGCTGAAAACTATTTGTTCATAAGGGTAAGACTTGAAAAGCACCTAAAAAGTGTCCTAAGAACATACTTAGACTTTAGATGTGCCTTTTCTTTTGAGCTATTTCAGGCAGTTGTCAGCCTTTGAGTAGTTTCTATATTCAGCTGGTTGCCCCCAGGTCCCCCATCCTTTCACGCAGACTGTTACCCAGAGGCATTATCCTTTACATCCTCCAGTTAGCCAGTCTACATCATAAAAAAAAAAAAAAAAACCAGCATATTTCTCCTTTCTTACTTCCCTAGACCATATTCCTGCATTTTCTTCTCAACCTTTTTCACCACATTGCAGCAACCCAGTGTTACAACTCCATGTCTGCCAAGGCCTCCATCCTGTGCTCCCACTTGGAAGGACAAATCCCAAGACTTCCTTGGGCACTTCAGAGTGCATAAGGGAGCAGGCAGGGGAGCCAGGCTGTTACTACCCATCCTCTGATCAGTAGTAATTGTAGTTGATTGGACTCTTGGCCAACGTAGATCAACAGGTACACCATAAGTCAATGAGGCACAGAAAGTTCCAGATGTGTATTCCTATGGGAGGTCATTCCACTATCTGTACTTAGCCCACAGCACTCTAGAAGAGATTTATAAGGGATGATTCAGTATCTGAGAGTTTGATTCTGTTAAGTGATCACAGAATCACAGAACAATATGAGGTGGAAAGGGACCTCTGGAGATCATCTAGTCCAAGCCCCCTGCCAGGACAGGTCCACCTAGAGCAGGTTGCACTATCATCTAGCATCTACATGATGCTAGGTGCTAGTAATAGGATGAGGGGAAACCGTTTTAAACTAGAGCAGGGTGGGGTTTGATTAGACATTAGGGAGAAGTTCTTTACACTGAGAGTGGTGAGACACTGGCACAGGTTGCCCAGAGAGGTGGAGGCCCCATCCCTGGAAACATTCACAGTCAGGCTTGATGAGGCTCTGAGCAGTCTGATCTAGTTGAAGATGTCCCTGCTTACTGCAGGGGGATGGACTAGATGACCTTTAAAGATCCCTTCCAACCCAACATCTTCTATGATTCTACATGCTGCTGCCTCCCTCAGCAGCTCCAGCCCAGGACCCTCCTGCCCAGCTGCTGGAGCCCAGCCCCATGCCCAGGGACCCAGGGTCTGCCATCACGCTGAGGGGCATGGCTGCTACTTTCCCAATTGCACGTTCCACCAGTAATGAAGCTACAGGCATATCACAGAATCACAGAGATGCACACAGAGGACAATGACGCAGCTGGTCACACAGGCTGCCACAACACAAGGCACTGCCTTCAGCAGCACTTACACACAGAACTCATAGAATACAAGGGCAGTCACGTGCCCTCCTCCTCTTCAGCTGGTAAAGATAGGAGGTCACTAGTGCAAGCACACAGGAGACTTTAAATTCACAAGCACACAGACATTCACGGATCCCTTGAGTACCAGCACAGCACCTGTGTCTGTCCAGCATCCTTACCCTTACTCGGGTCCCCTTACTCACCCCACAGGTCCCCTACTCACCACCTACTACACCCACCCCTCATGTTCTCCCCATTCACAAGTCCCCCTGGCCATAGCAGCAGCCCCCCTGGCCAGAAAACCCATTTTACAAGTGACCAGTCTCCTCTATACCCTTTTCTGTTGACCCACCTCTTTGTTCCTCCCTGCTCTCCCTCTTCACCTACCCATCTCTCACGGGCATGTACAGATCCATTCGTTACTGGATTTTTACAATTTTAGCAGTTGCAAAGTCCAAGTTGATCTTCCTGGAAGTAGAACTTGATTGCCCATCAATTAGTGTGAGTGACAAGATTTGTTTCTTGTCGTTGTCTCTGTACTTGCTTTGTCAGGTCTGTGTCTTGATGTATTTTGGTTTCTGGCTTCTCCCTTTTCCATTGGATTCCCAATTGACAGGGTCCTTGGTCAGGACCCCAGATAACCTCACCCAGAGCAAACATTCTCACACTCTCACAGGCCCTCATCAATTAATATGATTGACCAGCTTTTGTTCCCATCACTGCCTCTCTTATCATTTGTCTCAGATTTGTGTCCCTCTATGTTCTTGTTTACGGCTTCCTCCTTTTCTCATTATCCCTTGTTGCCTTGTAAAGGTCCTTGACCAGATACCCTTAGAGCAGAGGACACTCTTCTGCTACACACCCTTAAAGATGCTGCCACCCTGTGAAAAGAAGGCTCTGCCTTCCCCATGCTGGTCGATGCTGCTGACCCACCTCCCTTTCTTTCTGGAACTGCTTTCATAGTTTATTCACAGCTTATTGTTTCCTTTACACCATCACTGACCATAGATGGAGCAGTGCTAACGGAAGGAAATATCTTATTTTCTTTTTTTCTTTTTTTCTTTTTTTTTTTTTTTTTTCAATAAGCACAGAACAACTATGAAGAATGTAGCACAAAAACAGAAAAACAGTCAATATGTTTGAGATTCTCCAGGGTACAGGACCTGGATTGGCTTGAAAAGTTTGAATGAAATAAAGTTTGAAGCAGTGTTGATACAGACAAGGATGCAAAATGCAGGCTTTACAACAGCAATTATTTTTGAAGATAACAATCTGTTCACATAAAACACCATCTATATTTAAAATAAGAAGTCACAGGAGATCAGGGGAATTACAAAGCAATGAGACTTACTGTGGTTTCAGGGAAAGTAATTAAGAGCCTAATTAAGGACAAAACCATATAAAAACAAAAGCAAAGCTTGATGGGGGAAAAAACAGCAAAGCTTCCAGAAGGGGAAGGCACTTTTTCCTACCCTGATAAATATCTTTGAGGCAATGAACACTCAAACCAGACTTTGTGGGCCAAACTGGGAGAGCAACTTGCAAAAAGGCAACTAACGTGTGGAAGGGGCAACTTTTTCTTCATAGCAGTATATGGAGAGTAATGAACCCGAGGAGTTACCCGACAGCCTGGAAAATTAGGTCTTACCATAGTCCACCAAAACCAGATTGAGTACCCATATACCCATAATAAAGTCAGAACTTAAGGTGATTCTAATTGACTTGCTACACTTTGCATGACAAAACTGATGGGTAAGGTATCTATAACAGCATGAAACAGCTATAGCATCCCCATATGGACACAGTCATGAATTATATATTATGGTTTTATTTCCCCCATAGAGGATAGGAGTAGAGTGGAGTTACGTGTCTGGACTAATGTCTCCAGATTACCAGGAACAACTGCATTTTGTGCTTTTATTTACACTCTACACCAATATTCAAAATCTGAAGAGTGAAGCTGGAAAGTGACTGGAGCCTCCAGCTTGTTCCTGTAGAAGACTGCAGGAGATCTTACAGGGGTCTATCTAGATTGACTGGAGAGGGAATGCTTTTGAAAGGTGCTGGGCAATAAAGGCAGAGCGTGGTTTTGATAGGCAATCAAGGGGCCACAATTGTGCAGGCAATTTAGACACATCCACTGAACTCCCTGCTCTTAACCACAGGAGGATCAAAGCAAAAGCCATGCCCAAGAATATATCACAGTTTAATAACATCTATGTAGAACGTCCATTTTGAGTATCTTCATTTGTTATTTTCAATTACCATCATGGATCCAGAACTTTCTGTCAAGAAGATTTCTAGCAGGCTTAATCTGTTTTGCTTCAGGGCAATCAGAATGCCAGGAGATCACAGACGACACAAGGGAAATGCTTTATGGGAAATCTCTGTGAGGCTCATTAAGGGTATTCTACTGCCCCTTGCTGCTAACAATATTGGTGCAAAGGAAATGCAGGTGGAAATCAAAGCCTCATTCTCTTCCATCCTTCTATCAAGAGAAAAGATTCATAGAGGAATAGAGACCCGTGGCAGAAGAGATGGATGTGTACCTGAGTCATCAGTAAGGTTTTTCTTCTTTCTTCAGAGCACACTAAGAGAGACACGGTGACCTAACAAGAACTTTAAACCTGGGGGTCTACATCCAGAGCTAATTTAGAAAGTAGTATATATGGAGAAAGTCTGCATGGGAGAAGGCTGAAAAGGCATATTCCTACCTCACGTGCTTCCATACTAATGCTCACAGCCCAGAGAAGAAGCAAGACATAGAGACAAAGTTTTCTTGGTAGAACTATAACTGAGATGCAACAGCCAGAAGCTGCATCTTGGGCAGTTAAGACTGGACTCCTAAAGCACTTTTCTCTGGGAAGGCAGTGTAGCGTTTTCCCCCTAGAGTGGCTGTGGAGCTTCCATTCCTAGCAGGTTTGGATATTTGGGTAAAAAACCCTATTGCTGAGCCTGCTGACAATAGTCCTTCACTGAGCTGAAGAACAGAGTATTTTATTTATTATTTCCAAGCCCTAATGGGCTCCAGCTGCTAACTTGAATTTAGTCTATGGGACAGGACCAGAGCTCATCTGGAGACAAACTCCCCAAAACTAAATAATGTGAATGTCAGCTTCTCAACATTGCTTTGCTCTACAAATCTGCACTACTAACTAAAATAGACACGGCCACAGAAGACAATTCTAATACCTGCATCAACTTAAAGGCTACTGCTACAAACCCAGTATGATTTTCAAGAATTTCAATACCCACCTCTATTTCTTCTAATACAAAGCTGAATGCTTCTGAAAAATCCCCTTTGGCATCTATCTGAATCTTCAGGCACCTTTTAAAAATTTAGCCCTAAATTCTCTAAGCTCCTTTGGAAAATCCCAGCCTTTATCCTTTTAGGAATGAAAAGAATGAACTGCACAATTTGAAGTTAAGAAAAAGTAATAACTCATGAGCATAGTATCAGCAAATTAACTACAAATATATGCTTAACATTCTTCAAGAGAAAAGCCCTGCAAGAGATAGGACACATCAGAAAGCTTATAAAGCAAGATAACAATTATTTTCAATATAATTCTTCTAACCTGATTCTGAAGGCCTCATTTTAATTTATTTAATGGTTTTGATCAGGCCACAGTGGTTTTTTTCATCATTCATTTCGCTGACTAACATAAGAAACATAATTATCCGTCAATTTTATAAAGTTTGCATTTCATCACATTTTTAATATTATAGAATTAATCATGCAGGAAACTCAAGTACAGAGACTAGAATGGATCATATTAAACGAATGATAAAGCTAGAAAAAAAAAAACTAACTTATTTTTTAAACAAAAGAGCAAGCTAACAAGACTTCATGTAAAAGCTGTTACCAGTTGTGAATGATTTCTTATTTCTACCTAACAGAACAAATAAAACTCTTAAAATAATATTCATAAATGTGTGAGGAAAAATAAAAAAAAATAATAATGATAATAATGATGATGATGATAATAATAATAATAATAATACTTTAGAGTTGTACTGCATCTTTCATCAAGGTTCTATGACAATCTCCCCAACCATTAAATTGCACTAGCTACACAACTAAGCCCTTGCCAAACAGGACTCAATAAACTGAGGCAAGAAGAGTTCTCACGGTAGAGGCTGAAATAGAAAATAATTATGTTGCTACCCACAGCTGCACTTTTATTTCAAATAATTTTTTTCTAGCTCATTAAGAAAAGTTAATCCCTAATTTTTTAATTTTTTTTTGAACTTCACCCAAAGCCTGGCAACACCCCTTGGGGAGAAAGCACACCGATTTGGTGTGACTTTGAATCATCCAGTCTCGGGCTTTTTTAGGTCAAAAAGGACCATGACAGATTTATGCAGCACACTGCACTACCTAATAAACTAGCAGCAGAAGCAGAGAGCTGACATGTATAAGGAGCAAGAAGCATTTGTAATTATGTTGTCAGGCCACAAAAAAGCAGGTTCCCCGTTCAATCCCTGCTATGGATGGTGATATTCACAGCCCAGGCTTCTATCACGCTATTAGCAATCTCTTAGCATCAGAAATAACGCCGGTGACACTTGTCATCTAATCCTTTCATTACAAGTTAGAGCAGGATCAGCAAGAGAGAATTAGAGAAGAAGTTGCATTTCTGTGAAGTTCTCTCCTTAGAAACGACTGGTTTAATCCTAACCTTCAGTTTATCAGCGCACAACTTTGTCCTTTGCAAAAAAAGGGAACGACTTACAGGGTACGATACCCTAGTAAGATTTTCATCTTTTGACGCATCGCACCATCCCCGCTGTGATGAGACAACTAGAAAACACAACTGTAAATTTGCTGCAGCAGCCAAAACGCTCTGAATATTCAGGGTCTGGTAAGGAGCAGCTGGCATGGGACCTGTGCTCCTTGGCTTTCCTCCCCATGGGGCACGTGGGCCGCTTGGCCGGGCAAAGAGGTCGTTATGGCACCAGGTCGAGAGAGGAGGGAAACCATCAGTGAATGAAAGACCTGGAAGCGTGGTAGGTGAGATATAGAACACCTATTTGCTGAGTTCAGCAGCGCTTAAATGAAACGTTGCTTTTCTTTCACAGGACGTGCTGTGTTTCAATGTCTCTCTCACCGCCTGGCAGTCCTACACGTGCTTAACTCTTCATACCAGCCTGTGTGCCAGTTCTCTGCAGCATCCCATCTGTGTGCCTCTCTTCAAAACACCCCCAGTTCCTCTGTTTCATGCTGCATCATAGTAATACCCAGAACTGGCGTCATCTAATTGGCACAATAACGAGGACAACAGCTCAGACGTGGGACCCCGCATACCATGGCTGATACCTAACTTAATGAGGGGAAGGAAGACAGTGGTCCTACATCTGGGGCCAGCTGCAGGCCAGTAATACTGAACCTTTCTGGGGCTAAGATCTTTGATACACAACTGTGCACCAACACCAAGTGACTGGTGGGAGTGTCAAGGGAGTGGAGGGGTAATGTTTTAAACTGAAAGAGGGGAGATTTAGATGAGATATTAGGAGAAAATTCATTACCATGAGAGTGTTGAGATGCTGGAAAAGGTTGCCCAGAGAAGTTGTGGCTGCCCCATCCCTGGAGGGGTTCAAGGCCAGGCTGGATGGGGCTTTGAACAACTTGGTCTGGTGGGAGGTGTCCCAGCCCATGACAAGGAGGTTGGAACTCAATGATCTTTAAGGTGCCTTCCAACCCAAACCATTCTGTGGCTCTATGGCAGTTTTTTTCAGAGGAGTTCAGCCTCCCTTCCAGCATCTGTGGTTGTGGTACATGCAGGACCCATGGCAGTTGTTGTCTCTCATGGTTGCTCATCACCTCCATTTCAACAGGTTCTGCTCACTTTCGAGTCATTACACAGGGATACACAAACAAACAAAATGGGCCAAATCGTTCAAGCCAACACGGAGGACAAGAACAGATTCTAGGGAACACCAGACATCTGAGAAAAAAAAATATCTCCCTTGTTCTCTTTTCATGCCCTTTTCCTTTCCATCTATTTTCTACTATTACAATACTTTTTTTAACTGATGAATTTTCGACTCAGAAGCAGTAGCTGTGTTCCTGGAGTGATTTTCTTTTCATTGTCTATTGTCTCCTTTGTTTCTTCTTTCTCACTTTTTGCCCATCTCTATTTTCCACTCATTCACTCATTTTTCACTCCCTCCTCATCTTAACTATTTTTTGACCCTTCAATAGTCCTCAATATTGTGTCCCCCTTTTCACCTTCACAGAGCTCTCTGCCTGCTGCTAGTCATACAGAAAAAATCTGTCTTACGTGATATTCAGTAAAAACTTAGTAACTAAATAGAGACATGTCTGTATAAAACCCTAATTGTGTAGGTATGTATGTGATCAGCCAGATCCTTCTATTTAATTTATGTCCCAGGAAACTGAGATGCTGTGACTTCATTTCATGCTTTGTCTAAAAAAAACAAGATTGCCTTACTATTAAAAAAAAAAAAAAGGAGCAGTGGCACAAAAGAAGTAAGTGGCACAGAAAAATCTACTGCACAGGCTGATGCTGTCCTTGATACTTGAAGTTAAAACATATCATTAGTGCCCCAAAATAAATAAGCTAAGTGATCATATTTCTACAGTCAGTTTTCTCAGTCAGACGTGCAAGTTAATAAATCTGTTGCTTGACCCTAGTACAGATTACCTACCTAATGCTCCATTTATATGGGTAAAGCTCAGGGAGGATTTTGCACCACTAAGAAGCCGTGATGTTGGTCCTTTAGGAAGGCAAGGAAAGAAAAAAAGGAATTCTAAAAGCAAAATGTATATTCTATGCCAAGAAGTAGTAAGCCATTAATTGTACTTGTCACAAATGTAATAAAATAAACTATAATTAAAAGCTATCAACATGCTGAGCGGTTCACAAAATGAAATACTGACTGTCCTTAAAAGCAGCACAGTAGAGGACCTACATATATTTCATGAAACAGTTGAAAGGTCCAGCAAGCTGCACAAAATAGCTGCACAGATGTCAACAGTTCTTCAAGATGCTCAATTAATCTGTTTAGGATCAGTCACTTGCATGTTTTTTTGGAATGTTACAACTATTTTTGAGATACAGATTAATTAGAAATATTTGCTTGATGCTGTATTATATTCAGAGTGCTGCTGAGCGCTCTGAATGCTCAAAACAGAGACAGACTAGATCCAGAAGGGATCATACTTGGGTGTTAAAATTAAGCTTGAAGTTCCCTACCCAGACCACTGGCCTCCCATTCCCATAGCCTCATTTCTTCTTTACTGGACCATGGTTCAGCAAGTTTAAACCAAGAAGGGGAACATTTAAATACACACATTTTGGGCTGCTTGCTAGATGGGTCAGTGTCCTTAGAATGAGAATTTGTATTCCAACTTCAGGGGAGAAATACTGACTTTTAGGTCATAACACAGAGGTAAAGTCCTCTAACTGTATTTTTGATCTGGACTTTCCTTGAGTCTAGTATCTAATTGGTAACCCCTGTGGGAATTTAGGTAAAAAATGAGTGCTAAGTCCTACTCTACCTCCTACTCTCTAATAAGCCTCTTGTCTCTCCCTTCATTCCTCCCAGTACAAATCAGGGAAAACAATACAGCCAATACCGTGTTCAAGATCAACATGGATCCACTTAGAAAAATACTTAGAAAAATGGGAAAACTAGAGAGGTTTGTTTCAGAAACTTGCTCAAGGAGTTTGACATTCATGTTTCACCTATGGTGAAATTATTATCTGATATGGAACATGCTCTGTAATCCTAAAAGCAAATTTATATATTCTTTATTATTGAGATAGAAGGAAATAGCACTGTGCCTACTACTTTGATGACAATATAGTAATTTTCCTCCCCAAATAAAATCCAGGAAATCGAGCCTAACAGACAAAGCCAACAAATGTGGCCTTTTTGGCAGTTATCCTTATGGTGTTTCTAACAATTCTAATTACACAATCTCTTCTGCAATCAAGGAAATCAAATTTCAGGCTCTCTGCAGTGTGTGACTGGTTAACTACCTCACCTTGGTCTGTTTTTTATATTCTCTGACTGATTCAATGAATAGTGAATAGCTGATATCTTTCTGCAGGCATAAATGGTCTTGTTCCAATCCAAACACAAGAAATTCCCACGTGTTTGCACAATCAAAATCCATTAGTGCTAACTTAGATCAACAGCTATGAAAGGCTAAGAAGACGTGGTTAAACCAAGCAGCTGATGGCAGGTCATTCACTGAGCTTTCATGAACACACCATTGGAGGCATTTTGGGACTCCTGACAAGATGTCTGTCAGATGGAATTGGCTTATCCATAAAATATGTGTGACCCTGCACCATTGAAGCTGATGGCTACATTAGCAATATAGTCTACATTTTCAAACATAACTCAAAGATACCACTATGGAGACAGGAGTCTAAAGTAGTTCTGGATCAAGCCCTGACTGCACAGGTCTCTAGACCAAGATTCAGCGGTGATTTCAGGAAGAAAAATGTTTCTACCTTCTGTTATAAAGAATAATTCTATTTCTCTTATAAGGAAAAGAAGAGTCTCTTATGAGTAGTTAGTTCAGGCATCAAATGTTTTCATTGGACTGCAGAAAGGCCAAAATAGAAATTTCTAACATTTCATTCGTGGAGAGATAGTTAATGAGAGAGTTTCCAGCTGCAGGCCTCATGAGAATATTCAGCACAAAGCACTTCCTTTAAATTTAATGGACTAGGAACAAGCAAACAAACCTTTTTTTTTTCTGGCAGTACACATAGTTTCTCAGAATGCAGTTACATCTTGCATTCTGCAATATGCATTTATTTCTTCTCTGGAAACCCCTCACCTAAGTTATACAGTTTGCCTAGTACTTGGTCATTGGTTATTTATTCTGGTGTGAACTATTAGCCTTGTCCTTGACTCTAAATGTCAATCTGAGCATTCCCAGCAAGACCATTACAGCCAGAAAATCATTACCAGACCTAAATTCGGCAACGTTCTTTAATAGCATCACCTCAGTCGACTCTTTCAGCACCCTCAGGGGAATCTAATCTGGTCCAAGGCTTTGAATACATTTAGTTTCTCTAAGCAGTCCCTAACCTGTTGTTCCCCTGTTGTCCCTCCTCACCCCCAGCTGTGCTGGTACAGAAGATTACACTTGTGATGACAGAGGCAAAAAAAAGGCACAGAGTCATTCAGCCTTTACTGTACCATCTGTTTCTCCTACACTCACCAGTGGACCCACATTTTCCCTGAATATCCCACTGATTCTAGCATATTCTCCCATTACCCATTATGTTCCTCTGTTCTTTTATCTGCAGCTGAGCTTTGGTCTTTCTGACTTGGCTCCAAATGCTCAAGCAATTCTGTTTGTATTCCTCCTTTGTTGCCTAGCTTCCACTTCTTGTGTGTTCTTGTGTTGCAGTTCGTCCAGAAGCACCCTGCCTAGCCAAGTGGCTCTTTTGCCAAAATTTCTCATCTTCCTGCACAAATGGAAGAGTTCATTTCTGAACTCTCAGTAAGTTTTCTTTGTATAACCACCATTTTGCTTAGGTACTGTTTTTTCTCTCATGGTAGCTTCCAGAGGGAATTCTGCCCAACAAATTGAAATTTGGGCAAAGAAATTCCTTAACAGATTTAAATGTGCTTTCCTGAAGGCCAGAGTCGTGACTCTGTTGTGTATCTTTCCAGCTTTCCTTCAGACCCTGACCTCGGTCATCTGCAAACAGCAGGTCATGTACACCATTATGCTGTTCGACCCCTCCAGTATTTGCTCTGGGAAGTAGCCAACATGCAGTGTTGTAGCTTCTTGGATTGCTTACACATTGCTGCCCTTCCAGGAAGTGTCTGGGTGGTTAAGATCCCACACAAAGCTGAGGATACACAAGCAGCAATCTCCTACTGGTTGTTTTTAGAAATCCTCATCTCACCTTGGTCAGGTAGCCTGTAGCACACCCCCAGCACAACATGCCCAGCATCACTCGTGAGAAGGTCGTGACAAACACGCTTCAAGTTTCATGGGAGAGATCTCTATCACAGCAACAGAGACCATCTCTTCATTTCCTAATTTTCCTAGGTAGGCCATAACTGCTCATAACCATGTCCAAATTGTGCATAGCATCAGATCCAATCTGGGGCTGACTGCTTTGTCAACTTCTACAGCAATACATTTCTTCCAGCCTACCAACTAGTTAAAGCTAAGCAGCCTATCCTTATAGTCTGTCCCCCTAGGATGCAGTAAGGCTAGAAGAAATACTGATTTTTAGATTTGTCCAAAGTAGAGTACCTCATCTTAGTTTTACTCAATAATAGTAAAAAGCGCATAGCAAAAAAAAAAAAAAATTAAAAAAAAAAAGAGAGGCAATTCTATTTTTTATATTCCCTATGAGGAAACTGAAATATGTCCAGACTGGATGTTACAGTTCAAAGGGGTATGTTTCAGCTTAATAAGGTCCACTCAATGAAGAGACTCCTGTAGGATGTGAGAGAAAGAAATACCATAATTTGCTCTCCAGAAACTGCTAGCATCACTTTTGGTGCATATTAATGCATCTCAGTACTGTCAACTAGGTGATTATTTGCTCCCTAGAGAGCTCATCTCACAGCTAGTCTCTAGGATCCCTAGGAGCTTTCATTTCATCTACTGCAAGGTATGAATTTTATTCTACAGCTGGTTCCAGCAACAGTCTCAGAGAGAAGATATCTCCAGTTCTGCTTTTAGCCACTAATTCACAATTAATGGAACCAGATGATCTTTAAGGTCCATTCCAACTCTAACCATCCTATGATTCTATATAAGTACTCTGACACTTCTGTGGGTACCAATAGCTTTAAAGCCACAGTGATACGGACTTCAGTAGAGCCAGATTCCCTTAGTGCAAAGGATACTGGTGTGCTTGGGTAAGCAAGTTCCTCTGTTTTGGTACCCAAATCAGAACAATTGAAGCCAGCTGGGAGATGCCTAAACAGGCTTTAATAACATGTAAACATTTTTTAAATATTGGGCTGAATAGAGTTACTCTATTAACCGGGGACAACAGGGACAAAGGATGCACCAACAGTGCTTTAATTCAGGGATTACTTACTGCAATCTGGCTCAAATCACAGAGGAATCTTGGAGCCCACAATCTTGATGTATTTCAGATGAAACTGGATGAAATACTCCAGAAGATCAACTTCCACACACCAAAGACAAATGGACATTCAGTCTGCTGGGCCAGACTGGTGTTAATCAGAAGCAATCCCACTGAAATTTTTGCTGTGAAGACACTAGCTCTCAGCACTGAGCAGATCACTCTCAAAACTCACTTCTCTTGAACGTACCCTCCTAATGCAAACATAACTGAACTACAGTGCATTTCACCACTTCTTGTGCTATGAAGAAATAATATTTCCACTATTGTTCCAGTCTTTTAAGCCACTGCAAAATATAATACTTTGTTAATAGTTGGAGGCAGTTTACAGAAACTGAAACATGTTTTAATGAAAATATATTTCATGTTTTATATCTCTCCCCATTTAAATCCTCCAAATTCCTTTTGTAATCATAACTTGTATATAATAGTGCACTCAGGCCAACATGAAGGTTATAGAATCATAGAATGGTTAGAGTTGAAAGGGACCTTAAAGATCATTGAGTTCCAACCCCCCTGCC
>BJBW01004590.1:0-34423 GCA_004320125.1 Scolopax mira | reverse complement strand
TGAGACAGTGGCTCAGGTTGCCCAGAGAAGCTGTGGCTGCCCCATCCCTGGAGGGGTTCAAGGCCAGGCTGGATGGGGCTTGGAGCAACCTGCTCTGGTGGGAGGTGTCCCTGCCCAGGGCAGGGGGTTGGAACTCGATGATCTTTAAGGTCCCTTCCAACCTAAATGATTATATGATTCTATGATTCTACAGTGGATTATCCACCATATTGAGAGAGACCCAACAAAGTGTGGGGGAAACATCTTTTGGGAGGTCACCATGACTGTTGCTTTCTTGCTATACCTTCTTTTCTTCTCTCTGTCACTATTTGCATGTCTCCACCTTTCTTCCCTCTGTGCTTCTTTCCCCATAGCAACTCTGCCCCCGTACATCCTACTTCTTCCTCCTCCCACATCAAGAAGCCGTGTAATTGTGCAGGCTGAATTTCGGGAGGAAAATTGCAAAGACAAAGGGTTGATACATGATGGAGACTGGTAACAAATTTTCTATCACTACAGGCTATATGAGCCAAGGCAGGGGGAAAAGAAAAGGACCAAGGACAAGCCGGATAAAAGAGTTAAGGAACTTTTAAAGTAGAAAGTAGAAAGTTATACAAGGTGATGTTTCACCAAACATTGTCTGTTCAGCAGACCTGACAGCACACGCTCAGGCTAGTCAGATCCTCCACAACCATGTACTTGTAAGGAAATAAATCAATGATTACGTATCACGCAAAAGGCTTGTTGTGACATGGCCCTGGATCCATGTTCACGAAGAGGTTCCTAGCTTGAGGCACACAAATGCCCATTTTTTCAGAGCAAGTTCCTGAAGGAACGATAAAGTTTGTCTTCAGGGGACTAGTTAAATATTTATATTTCTAATAAGCATAGCGCTTTACAAGGTATAGGTATTGAATTGACTTTCCTGCAGTGAGGTAGTATAACACTTACATGTTTTATCGAACATTTGGAACATGGGCTACAGCAATTAAGATTAAAGTTCAACACAAATGTTAAATAAAAAGAAACTTAAATGCTCTCCTGGAACTTGGTTGCCAAATTGAACTCCTGGAACTTGGTTGCCAAATCACATCCAGGGATCCCTATCTAAAGGAAAAATCTTCTCCAAAGCATTGCCATTAGTCTTTCATACCAACACCCAAAACACAACAGGTTAAGAAGAGTGGAGGTCACCCTTCTCATAGCCACCATTTTAAATTGGTTTCACTTGGTTATATTCATAGAATCATAGAATCATAGAATTGTCTGTGCTGGAAGGGACCTTTGAAGGTCACCTAGTCCAACCCCTGAGCAATAAACAGAATCACAGAATTACAGAATTGCCTGGGTTGGAAGGGACCCTTCAGATCATCAACCCAACACTGACACAAACCCATCACCAAACAATGTCTTTAAGCACTATGTCAACCTGTCTTTTAAATACCTCCAGGGATGGTGCCTCAACCACTTCCCTGGGCAGCCCATTCCAAGGCTTAATAGTGCCTTCAGTGTAAAAAATGTTCCTAATATTCAATCTGAACCTCCCCAGGTGCAACTTGAGGCCATCTCCTCTTGTCCCATGGCCTGTGACTTGGCAGAAGAGACCAGCTTCCCCGGCTACCCCCTCCTTTCAGGGAGTTGGAGAGAGCNNCCAGCTCCCTCAGCTGCTCCTCACCAGACTTGTGCTCCAGACTCCTCACCAGCTCCATTGCCCTTCTCTGGACCCGCTCCAGCCCCTCGATGTCTTTTTTGTACTGAGGGGCCCAAAACTGGACACAGCACTCGAGATGCCCAGTACAGGGGGATGATCACTTCCCGAGTCCTATTCACCACACTGTTCCTGATCCAGACCAGGATTCTGTTGGCCTTCTTGGCCACCTGGGCACACTGCTGGCTCATGTTCAGCTGAGAGTCACCAACAACCCCAGGCCCTTTTCCATGGGGCAGCTCCAGCCACTCTGCCCCCAGCCTGTAGCGCTGCAGGGGGTTGGTGTGACCCAAGTGCAGGACCCAGCACTTGGCGTTGTTGAACCTACCCTGCTGGCTGCTTTGAGCTTCACACTTTAGTTTGTGCTCATCAGTGTGATGAGTAAATCTAAATCAGGTTTTGCAGAACTCAATTCCACCACAGACAGATACTCAGGTGAGGTGCCCACCTACAGAGTGCAGAAACATCTTTCCAGGTCTTGGCTGTTATTAAATAATGGTCATTAGCAGTCTAATCCCAAGATAAAGTGAATACTGGTGAACTGAGTAGGAAGAAGATATTGCCAAGTTTGTGGGTGTTATTTCAGGACATGTAAGCACTGTAACTGGGAGCAGCTTTCAACCCAGTAAATACGGTTCTTTTCCTTAAAGGGTGAGAGGTAAGCAATTAAACATAGGATCCTTCCTCTGGGTAGCTAGTAACTCTCCCTCCTTCCAAAGAGTAAATTTGTCATTTTTTATCATATCCTTGTACTCAACTCTTGTGGCAGACTACATTACTGTTAAATGTTTAAGTACATTCTCTGTAAAGTCCAAGGTTAATTAGCCCAGAAGGTTCCCCACCCTTCAGTTTTTGTCACTGGACAGACTGTAAGGTCCATCCATTCACATCATAAGCCTCTTTCATTTTTGCCCACAAAGCAGAGCCTGTTTTTAGCATTCAGAGTCCCTATTTGTCACAGAAAACACCAGTCACATTGGCTACAGCATCTAACAGTCAACTTCTGCAAGCAGAATTAGCTTAAAACCAAAAGATGGTATATTCTTTAAATCTATAACAAGCATCTTTAAAAATAATAAAACTATTTATCTTTGATATATTAAATGACATTTCTCAAACATCCAGCCAATAATTTGAACCCATTTTTCTACAAAAAGATGCAAGGAAAGAAAGGCAATATGGCATATCTTGCAAGGTGCAAGATCATTATTATTATTACATCATTATTATATCTAGATGCCTCTAAACAGAAATCCTAAGCGTACAGCAAAGAAAACATGAGAGGAAGTATAGTAATCTTACATACTGCATCATGTAATAATTAGGCAGATGATAAGGTAGAGGCCCTAAGTAAAACCCTAAGTCTACTTCTGCTTCTTAAGATGGTTTTATAAAAAGGAATTGGGATTAAATTATAGCGGTACAGAAAAAAAAAATATATCATGTGATAAAAGAATGAAAATCTCCAAGAAGTTAAAATTGAATTCATTTACCAAGGTTTCAGTGTAAGAAAACATCCCACTTAGAAAATAGATTTATTAAGTGAAGTGGGTTTTTGTTTCTTCTCTCTTTTCATTTTCATTCCAGCTGTGGTTGCTGTTTTGGGGAACAAGAAAGTCCCTGCCTCAGATGTTTCCCACAAGTTATCAGGAAGTATCAAAGCTGAAGCAACAGCTTTCCCAGAAATAAAATCTCAAAACCTACCCCAAATTCATGGAGGTGTTCTTATTTGTCTTAACATAGGAGTTGGGCTGTAAACTCTTCAAAAGCAGAGAATAAGCCTTTTGAGTGGGCAGGAGTAGAAGGGTGTAGGCAAGCCAAGTTACCCACTTCTAAGTGAAGTGGAGGGGTTAATAAGGTTTATATAGAATCATAGAATCATCTGGGCCAGAAGGGACCTTCAAAGGTCATCTAGTCCGACCCCCCTGCAGTCACAGGGACACCTCCAACTAGACCAGGTTGCCCAGGGCCTCGTCGAACCTCCCCTTGAATGTCTCCAGGGAAGGGGCCTCAACCACCTGCCTGGGCAACCTGTTCCAGTGCTCCACCACCCTCACTGGAAAGAACTTACACATGAAGTCTTTTTTTATATATGCATAAATCAGAGTGCTGTTGCTTAATGGTCACTCTTCATTAACACAGGCACTCTTTGCAGCCCTGCTGACAGTGAGAGTACACCTTAAAAATTGAAACTGATTTTTTATTTTCCTCCAGTTACCTTATTCTGCTTTCTCACCTTTATTCTCTTCTGTTCTATGAACTTTTCCTGCACTGTAACGCAATACAGGCGAGACCAGATTTAAGGAAACCAACGAAATCTCTTCTGCAGGGTAAGACCTCGAGTTCCTTATCTTTGTTTTATAAAGGTGCACACAGAAATCAATGCAGTGAAACACAGCGGGCGTACAGCCAAAAGGTGACAGAACTGGGCAAGCGAAGCAGAGATATCCATGTTATTAAAATGCTAAAATGTACAGCCCTGGGGTGTGTAACATGCTGTAAAAGCATCTATTTTGTAATCAACTCTTGCCGAGCTCCAGCAGGAAGAACAGAGTGTCCCAGATGTGCTAACGAACTGGTCCGTGGATCTGCTCTCAGCAGAGCGTATTTCCAACGGCGGTAGCTATCTGCATCTGAGGTAGCTTCTTTGCTGGTGGGAACTGATGGAAGTTTAGGAGAAATCCTTTTGCACACATGATAAGAGATAGCTGCTTGCAGAAGGTCTGTTTGGGAAGTGTCTGGAGTCCTAGGAAGCGACTGAGGCACAATATTTAAAGTGGGGATTAGATAAATCTAAATCCATGTTAAACCAGTGGTTAAAATGCCATCATCTTCTCCACTTCAGAGTATTTTCAGATCCTATCTTGTCCTAAAGAGTTATTTGGGGGAACTCTTCACTGTCTCCCCTGCACCTAGACTTGAAAGACAAGATTCTGGGTGCAGTTACATATCCTCTAGTTTCTTCTCCATCTTATTTGGACAACTGGAGTAAAACCACCTGCCTGAAGGCTCCTTCTAGGGCTCTCGTGTTGTGCAACAAGGAAGAGGAATTGCTGGGGCTCCCTTTCTGCAGAGATGGGGTTTCCCATGCTGCCACAGGCTGCTTATGTTTTCGAAGAATCATAGAATTCTGGGGTGCATCAGGAAGAGTGTGGACAGCAGGTGGAGGGAAGCCATCCTGCCCCTCTGCTCTGCCCTGGGGAGGCCCCATCTGGAGCACTGGGTCCAGTTCTGGGCTCCCCAGTTCCAGAAGGACAGGGAACTGGTGGAGAGGGTACAGCAGAGGCTACAAAGATGATGAGGGGCCTGAAGCATCTATTTTATGGGAAGAGGCTGAGGGACTTGGGTCTTTTCAGTCTGGAGAAGTGAAGGCTGAGGGGGGATCTGATCAATGCTTACAAGTACTTAAAGGGTGGGTGTCAGGAGGACGGGGCTGGCCTTTCTTCAGTGATGCCCAGAGACATGACAAGAGGAAATGGGCACAAACTTGAACATAAGAAGTTCTACCTCAACATGAGTAGGAACTTCTTTCCTGTGAGGGTGGCAGAGCCCTGGAATAGGCTGCCCAGAGAGGTGGTGGAGTCTCCTCTGGAGACATTCAAAGCCCAACTGGACATGTTCCTGTGTACTCTGCTCTGGGTGGACCAACTTTGGCAGGGGTGTTGGACTGGATCATCTCCAGAGGTCCCTTCCAACCCCATATGATTCGGTGATTCTGTGTAATTGTCTACATTCGAAGGGATCTTTAAGATCATCTAGTTCACCCATCAACCTAACTCTGATAAAAAACCACCACGGAGGTCCCATGTATATCTCCTTCCCCCTCCACTGCCCCATCAATTTGCTGACCCTCTGCAGTCCCTTGACACTTTGATTCATTTTTCCTTCATGGAAGGAAACACGTCAGAACCAGTGAAGTGCTGTGGAAAAGCTGAGCTGGGAACAACGCTCTCAAGAGAGGTAACGGCTTCAGTCAAATATTCTTTGATCTGTAGGTTATTAGAAAACTAGCTGAAAGTCTCAGCTCTGCTAAGCCACATACAGGAAGGTAAGCTCTCCCTCTCTTTTTCTCAAATTCTCATTTTGCTTTTTTTTCCTAGTTTTCAACATAGTCAGCATGTTTCTGTTTGCCTCCATCGGGAACATTCCCCCAAATTTCACAGTTCCCCTTGAGCTGGCTGGTGTAAACAGGAGGTGAACAAAACTTAACTGTCGGAGGGGTGGGCTTGGAAGTCACAGACATAAAAAGGAAAATAAGAAAGGGTTGGGAGTAGAGCAGATTATTTGTTGTGAAGCAATATAATCTCTGACATACTTTTTCCCGTATCCTCTAATTTTTTATCATCATCTTTTACTGACATCTTGATTCCTAATTGTGTGTGTGACACCAGCCTCAGTTACCTCACTCTTGCACACTTACATGAGGACCCCCGTTCTTTCTCTCACATCTTTTTATTTTTCCCTCCCAGACAATGATTATTTTTCGTAGACCTAACTAGGGCTTTTCTCCATTGGTTCACGTGAAACGAGGCACCAACACACACTGTGCTTGCTGCAAGGTTGCCACCTCAATCCTTTTGTCTCGCTTGTGACACTCACGCTCTGAATCCTTTGGAAAAGCTTTGTTTTTTCCTAACAATACAACATTTCTGACTCACCCTCGCTTTGTGATTCACCGTGTGCCCTGATCCTTTCTGAAGAGCGTTTCCAATACATTTACTCCCTTACCTTGTGATTGCAAACGGGAATAAAGTATTCTTTAGATATTCTAAAATATCTACGCTGATATCTAATCCTATTTATTTCACCAGCTTGGTAAGATAATTTTGAACTATAAATTTCTCCCTCAAAGTGCTTGCAACTCTTTCCAGCTCACTATTTCCCACAAGTTTAATAAGTATAATTGCATATAATTAATGAAGTGGCCTCATTTTGATATGCTTTTATAGTTTGGTAGTGACCATCTGCTCCATGTGTGCAGTGGTTACATATGTGCACAAACATGCTATAACCATGGCTCTTCTATTGAGCACCGCAGTATCCGATCAGTGCATCTTCTGCTGGCTTGATTAGGGCCACAAAAATTATCCGTGGGCTGGAGCACCTCTGCTATAATGACATGCTGAGATAGTTGGGGGTTTCAACCTGGAGAAGAGAAGGCTCCACCACCAAGTTCCAACCCCCTGTCCTGGGCAGGGACACCTCCCACCAGACCAGGTTGCTCCAAGCCCCATCCAACCTGGCCTTGAACTCCTCCAGGGATCTGCATCCACAGCTTCTGTGGGCAACCTCTTCCAGGGTCTCACCACCCTCACAGCAAAGAATTTCCTCCTGATGTATAATCTGAATCTCCCCTCTTGCAGTTTGAAGCCATTACCCTCATCCTATCACTACATGCCCTCGTAAAAAGTCCCTCTCCAGCTAATGAAGGACCTTAGCATGATTTTATTTTAAACATTCCCCTTAAAATGAATCTCCCCTGAATCTTCCATGTGCAGTACTCTACAGTAATACCACAGTGGGATCTTTTCTCTGCTTTCTCTTCACCCCTGTTTGGTTGCAGTTATTTGAACAGATCTCCTGATGAGTTCTGGACCTCAGAAGAGGACTCATCTCCTCGATGTGCAAATCATGGTTTCCCATCATTCCTCAGCATGCAATGTTCTTCTACAGCAATATGTGTCTGGTGGACTGCCCTACCATGCTTGTCCTGCTTATTTGCTCGGTCATCTCAAACATCATAGGATGTTCAGCAGTGAGACCCTCAGCTTTCCTTTGTTTGATTAGTCAGGTAAAAAGGCAGTAGAGCGACAAAGTAGCTGTGCCTCAGAGCACTAATGCATCACCCCTGCAGCCTGGCAGTCCCTGGGATGAGTGGGAAGGTTCTCTTGGTTGGCTTCTGCTGACACCTACTGCCAGATCCCAACGCAGCAGAACAACGCAGGAGAAGGCTTTGATGCTGTCCCACAGGATCCATGGTACATAACTTTGGATTTGGGCTGCCGCTGTTGTACTTCAAGAGATGGATACCATCCATAGTTTTATGGAAATAAGAGTAATAGAGACGAGAATGGCAAATCGGGATTTTTTTTTTTGATTGCTGCTTTTCTAGTAAAGTTAGTGAAAGACAAATTAATTGAAAGTCACTTTGTGCATTCTCCATGATAGAAGCTAATGAGTTTATGCCTAGTAGTAAATAATTCTCAAAGGCAAAAAAGATGGAAAAGATGGAATCTCTTTTTTTTTTTTTTTAATAGATGATACATCTCACTGTTACTGCAAATGGTTTTACATCAGGTTCATGAAAAACCTTCTCCTCAAAGCAATTCCTGCCCAGTAGTAGTGACATTTTTCTTTGTTTTTACAAACCTCCTTTTCACTAATTTCAATACCAAGAAACTCCATCCAAGACAAGGAAGTGTGTTGGAAGGTCCCACTTACTGGAAGGGTGTTAGGTTCATGAATTCATGCACCCAAGAGCTGTCGTTCAGACCTTTATAGGTCTATAAAGGACTAAGAGGGTTCATTTAGTTTATATTTGAACTGTTATATAGATTAAAACTCTCAGGAGAAAACCTGAGGATAGAGTGGCTTTGTTTGTTATTCTTTTTTTTTCAGCCCACTGATCCACTCTCACCACTTCACATTTGTGCACCACGTTCTCTCCTATGTCTCCAAAATCTGAAAAATTCAGGCTCTCAATCTGTCAATACTTCCAAATTTAAGCATAATCACAAGCCAGGCATCACTGCTATGTGTTCTCTGTAAAAAGCATTCATTGCCTTTGCCGCCCGTCTACATCCTTAACTTGGGAATTCTTCTGTACTGGAAATGGCTGCTCATTCTTCTCTACTAAACTGGGTATTCGTGGAGAGATTTTATCTAAAGTCCAGACAGTAAATTTGGGATGCTTAAATAGACGTGAATGACAAATAGATTTAAGTAAACCTTTATTGGCTGCCGAGATCAGTGACTGTGCAAACGCTGTGAACATACAAATCAATATGGCAGAGAGTATGTTAGTTGCTCAGTCTATTCTATTTTCAAGCATTTATCTTTTAGTGTAATGGGATTGTACCATTCCCCCAATTTGTATTTGACAGAGCACTATGGAAAACAGATAAATATCCACAGTAATTGCCGTTGAGACTTCCATGTAATCAGGTTACACATCTAAGATAATAACATTTACATTCACTTCTTTTTTAATGGTCTGCTGCCCCAAAGATTGATTTCCTGTTGGCAGTTGCTGGGCACTGACAGTTCTGATGAATCAATTTTATTTGCCAGTTGCACTGGCATCAACTCTCAAAGAGATATTCATAATAAAAGATGTGGGCCCTTAATTTTGCAGAGAAGCTTGCATGCGAAATCAATTTAATCTGCTTGAAGGACAGGGTCTCAGAATCAGGTTTTGAGCCAAGAAACTAAAGGAAAGCATAAGTTAAAAAACCACAAACCCGCAGTGTATCCATTGAGCAGCTTGTCTTGGATGCCAACATTGTCCCTGCATGGGAGTCAGATGTAGGGCTGTTCACACCAGACAGGGCTGTACCCAAAAAAACCACCGGGAACATTGACTTTGCAGCAGCAAAGCCTTTGAGCAGGTTATTTGGATAGTCATAATTAGTATGAGAACCTCTGCCCAGTATTTCCCTTTTCATGCTGTTTTCCTAACATGCTTACGTTTTGCTAACACACACGTACCGCATTTTGAGCGGCCCCAATTTGCTCTCGTGTGTAGGAACGACACCAATGTCAACAAAGTGCACCTACTGGTGGTGTGAAATGCAGAACCTGTCACAATGACAGCAGTTCAAGCTCTGACTCTGAAAACACTGAAGGTGAACAGTTTTTCATTCTGGAGATCATTGGAAGGCAGTAGAAGAGGGATATGAAAGTTAATAAAGTTGGACGTAGCCAGGACAAGACTTACCAGGCCAAGACTTACTCAAAATAAGACAGATGCTTTTTCCTAACCACCACTGACTAACTATTAATTAACCCAAAGGTTTATGAAAGCTGAAATGAAGTTGCTCGGTGGTGATTCCTGTCCTTCCAGAACTCTGTGCTTTGCCTCTGAGGAAAAGGACACGAGGAGGGTGGTGACCAACACCCCTCTGCCATACCACAGTAAGTGTGGTGGCTAGTGCTTGGGCTTTTAATAATGCCTGCTCAAGTGAAGGGCAACAAAATACATGCAGTTTGGAAGGAAGTGCAGAATTGGTTTAACAAGAGCGATAATTCACAGAATCACAGAGTGATATGGGGTTGGAAGGGACCTCTGGAGATCATCCAGTCCAACCCCCTGCCAGAGCAGGTCCACCCAGAGCAGGTTGCACAGGAACATGTCCAGTTGTGCTTTGAATGTCTCCAGAGAAAGAGACTCCACCACCTCTCTGGGCAGCCTCTTCACACCACCCTCACAGGAAAGAAGTTCCTCCTCATGTTTAGATGCAACTTCTTATGTTCAAGTTTGTGTCTGTTACCTCTTGTCCTGTCACTGGGCACCACTGAAAAAAGAGAGGAACTCAAAGCTGCTCCACGCAGTGAAGCACATACAGTTGCTGACTCCTTGTAGACAGCTGGTACTACTAATAATATTTATGCTATTTTAAGTTGTGTTCAGTTGGGGGCCTACCATGCTTTTTAGACACATTAGGGTGTCATATCTAAATAGAAAAAAGTTGCATTCTTTGTGGGTTGTGATGATGGTGGTGATGATATTGCCATCTTCCCTCTAGCTCACACTTGTGTTTTCTCTCTCCTCTTCCTCCAGTGTAATGTTGAAATGTAGAGTGATTTTAGGGCCAGGTCTTCTCATCTTTCAGGCTGGGTAGGATCAGCTCTGCCAGGGCTTCGATGAAGGTAACACCAGATTTTAGTCATCCTTTCTCCGTAATGTGTGGTACGGTGAGCACACTGAGTTGTAGCTGAAAGCTGATAATAACTTTCACTTCTTGACAAACAGCATCTTCTATTTTATTGCTGTCTGGTCTTTGACACACTGCACGAGCTCTTGTTTCTGTTTAGCTGGAAACTTCTGTCACTGCCCATCCAAAGAAACAAGTCCCTCTGAGAAATAATTGCTTTCACCTGGGAACGACCCATTTCCTGAAGGTGAATGACAAAGGAGAGAGGGAATAGAACTGGGTGAAGTTCAAACTTAACATTTTTGATCTTGCATCCTGAGCCTGAAATGACTCCCTGGTATTTTGCCTGGCACTGTTTGGTTCTCATCAACCAAGCATCACGGGTTTGGATACACCCCATCGCTGACAATTAACCACTCTTCTGACCCATTATAAATAGATTTAACTTTGCAATCAGTGCAACCTTCAAGGATGTGGTAGATTTGAGAGTAATCCCACTGTGATGTTGCTCTTTGCACTGCCTGTGAAAATAGAGTGGTTATTGCCATGCTCTCTGGTGGGACTCATTGCTAGACTTCTGCAGGGTGTCTACTATCAAGGGAGACACTCTCTTTCCTGAATTTTCCTTTAAGGCTGCTTAAAGGTTTAGTTAGTTATTTGTATGACCTGTATTCAGTGATATAACACACAACTTCCTCATCCCGTTTGCCAGATACGGTGTACAAAGCTTGTAAATAAGTATGCATGTAATTTGCATTAATTATTAGCTTGCCAGAGAAGTGTGATTTTTATCAAAGATTCCATAATGAAAGTTTATTGTTGTACAAATTGCTTGGGCAATCAATCACAATGGTAAGTCTGCATATAGCTGGAATACTTACAAATGTCATTCGTCAAAAAAATTCATGTTAATTAGGGTCAAGTCACCACAAAAGACAGAGTCCTCTATTGAATATCATTTATCAGTGAAATGAATGTCGAGAATAGGAAAGAGAAATGCTTTTGACTTTACATTCATAGTTTATCAAGTGCTTTCATAAAAACACCTGGCTAGAGGAGTAAACAGAACCTTCAAATTTCCATTGGCTTTGACAGTAAAAGCTAATTATTTCACCAGGGCGCTACCTAGTATTTACAATGAAGTACTATTAAGCAATGACAGAAGTGTTTATTTCTCATATGCTAAGACATGGATGCTACAGAAAATTTCCTTGACATTCCTTCCAAATGGGTTAGCCCAGGATTGTCACCATCCCGTGCCCTGAATGGTACCCGTTCTCAGCAGTGGCCACACACTTGCACAGAGGACAGAGGCTTCCCTATTTTGTATTTTTACTGTGTTCCTGCTACTTATGAAGGCTAAGGGATGAACGGGCACAGGCTGCTGATTTATCCCCAAGTACAAGGCGCACTGTCAGGGTGACAGAGCTGGCGATGCTGCTACCTGGCCATCAAGACACATAAAAAAGAACTAGTAGGAGGCGAGAATGAAAATCTGTCTCATAATTTTCACCTTTTCCTCTTTGAGCCTGTCCCAGGCTTTGAAAGATTTAAGATTGTGCAGTGGAATGCACACATTTACACACATACCCATATATTTCTACACTTGACACATTACCGTAAGCTGGAGGGAATGAGCACACACAGCTGCGCTGCCGTCACTGGAAGGTGGCAGTGCTCAGTCTGTCACAGGGCCAGGCCCGGAGCCATTTTTTCCCTTAAGCCTGTGATAAAGCACACAAACAGACATTTTTTTTTTTTTTCAGTATGTATTAATCATCTGAATCTTTATAATTTAAATGCCAGATGCATGAATTACTTTGCATGGATTAACGAAAACGAAACGTGCTCTTTGTGTGGGGAAGGACAAGCACAATACATTCTCTGTGATTTTTATTCTGATTCTAAATTGCTTGGGTGTCTATAGAATAGGTGAGGACTTAGGATGTAAAGACCAGGTGTTTGTTTGGTGGAGGGAAGGGAGGAGGAGGAGGGAGAAAGCAGTTGGTTTTGCCCTTGTATTTGTTGGGCTGGGTCACTCAGCAATACCCAGTGAGGTGCTACCTTGTCCTTCAGTAGTTCAGTTTTTGTTTTCCTTTATTAAAGGATAAATCTCTGGTCTGGAATGGCTTCCAGAGACCTTAAAAAACCCCGCGTGCTGACAGGAACCCTCCTTGAGCTCTCTGCATGAATACGCTGCCAGCCCACCATAATTAGCTTGGAAGTTGTGGCCATTATTCCCTTTCATTTTTGTGAAGTATCATTTCAGACGGCCACTGGAGATGATAACATTAAGTGCCAGCTCCGTTCCCTCATTATCTCCTTATGTAGCACCAGCAGGAGGGATTGCTTGTGTTAACAACTTGCTCTCGCCTCTCCTCGTGTCTTGTTCTGGTGCTATCAGCAGCCAGCAGCTGGGGAACACCTCCGTTTTGATAGCTCATCTCCTGGAGAAGCAGCCTGGCGTAGCTGCTCAGAAAGCAAAACCCACACCGAGGCTGTAACGCGCTCCAGAAAGCCTGGGGAGTCCAAAGGGCAGGCACAGCCCTGTGTCGACCATGGCTGCAGTGACTTGATTTGGTCCAGAGCTCATGTTGGCAGGGGATTTAGAATCACAGAAATCACAGAATATTCATGGTTGGAAGGGACCTTTGAGATCATTGTGTCCAATCACACAAAAAAACCCCCACCAACAAAAAATCCCCACACCACACAGCACACCCACCCACAGACAGACAAAAACTAACGACCCTGGGCACTGGAGCATGCCCTGAAGTGCCATGTCTACACGTTTGTTAGGTACCTCCAGGGATGGTACCACCTTCCTGGGAAGGCTGTTCCAGTGCCTGACCACTTTCTGAGTAATTCTTCCTGATATCTAATCTAAAAACTCCACTGCCACAACTTTAGACCATTTCCTCTGCCATTATCCCCTTGGGGGAAGAGGCCAACACCCACCTCTCTACACCCTCCTTTCAGGTAGTTGTAGAGGGAGATGGGGTCTCCCCTCAGCCTCCTCTTCTCCAAACTAAAGATGCCTAGTTCCTTCAACCTCTCCTCACAGGACTTGTTCTCTAGACCTGGAGATCTAGATTTCAGCCTGGAAGGATGCTGCTGCTGTTGTTGGAAAGCCTCCATTTTCAGGAAGCCCCTAGGGCTCACCCCCAGGCTCTCGGGCCTTCCCTGAGGCTGAGGCCCGGCTGCCATGCTGGGCTCTGCATGGCCTCCGTGCCCCTTCCTGTCAGCCCTTCATGGGCAGCAACCTGTTGGGCCTCGCCCAGGCAGCGCCATGAGGAGACGGGCACCAAGCCCCCCCCCTCCCCCAGCGAGCCCTCTCAGCTTCAGCCTTCCCCGGCTGCCTGCCCTGAGGTGACACGGCGGGGGGGAGCCTTGCTCCAGCGTCAGTGCCGCAGCGGGGAGGGACGAGGACGACATAAGAGGAATATATACACAGGGGCGTCCCCTTAAACACAGCAGCCGGCTCTCTCCCCGCGCTCTGGAAGAGGAAGCGCAACAGGCACTGGAGAAGCGCCCTCAACACATCCCTCCCCGCCTTTCCGCGGCCCACCCGTCCAGAAGACTACACTTCCCCCGAGCCCCGCGGGGCCGGCCCGCCCCGCCTCGACCCGCCTCCCGCTCTCCTCCTTCTCCCCGCCCAGCATCATGGTCCCTGTAGTCTTCCCGGCCCCTCCCGCTCCCTTCCCCAGGCCGGGCCGTGGCTGCGCGGGAAGACTACAACTCCCGACTGCCCCCGCGGCGCCGGCGCCTGCGCCCTCCGCGGGGAAGTGCGAGAGGCCGTTGCGTTGCGGGCAACGGCTGAGGCAGCGGAGAGGCTGTAAGCGGCGGCGCCGGCTGCTTCCGCGTTGGGCCGGGCCGGGCCGGGCCGGGGCGGGGGAGGGAAGGGGGAGCCGACAGAGGTTGGGGGCGAGGAGTGGCCCCGGCGGTAGCGGGAGGGCGCCGGGTGGATGGGCGGTTGGCAGCCGGTGGTGGCGGCGGCGGTAACGGTAACGGCGGCATCTGTCAGTCGGCGGCGGCGGCGGCGTTCGGCCGGGGCGCAGGGGATGAGCCTGTGAGGGCGGCGGAGCGCGGGGTGGGGGTGAAGCCCGAGCGGAGCGGAGCGATGTCTCAGCCTCAGCAGCAGCCGCCGCCGCCGCCGCCACCACCGTCGCCTCAGCAGCAGCCGCAGCCGCCACCGCCGGCCGCCTCCAAGAAACGGGACCGGCGCATCTTCTCCGGCACCTGCCCCGACCCCAAATGCCAGGCGCGGCTCTTCTTCCCGGCCCACGGGCCGCAGGGCAGCGGCAGCATCGAGTGTACCGACTGCGGGCGGCGCCACGAGCAGCGGCAGCTGGTGGCCGTGGAGGAGGTGACCGACCCCGACCTGGTGCTGCACAACCTGCTGCGGAACGCCCTGCTGGGCGTCAGCGGAGCCGGGCCCCCCCGCAGGAACACCGAGCTCGTCAAAGTCATGGGCCTCTCCAACTACCACTGCAAGCTCCTGGCCCCCATCCTGGCCCGCTACGGCATGGACAAGCAGACCGGCAAAGCCAAGCTCCTCACGGAGATGAACCAGGGAGACATCTTTGACTGCTCCCTCTTGGGTGACCGCGCCTTCCTCATCGAGCCGGAGCACGTCGAAACCATCGGTTACGGAAAGGACCGCTCTGGCAGCCTCATCTACCTGCACGACACCTTGGAAGACATCAAGAAGGCCAACAACAGTCAGGAGTGCCTCATTCCCGTCCACGTGGATGGAGATGGCCACTGCCTTGTCCATGCGGTCTCGCGGGCGCTTGTTGGCAGGGAACTGTTCTGGCATGCTCTGCGAGAGAACCTAAAGAAGCATTTTGAGGAGAATCTGAGTCACTACAAGGCCCTTTTCCACGACTTTATTGATGCAGCAGAGTGGGAGGACATTATCAATGAATGTGACCCTTTGTTTGTTCCTCCAGAAGGTGTGCCAATGGGCCTTAGGAATATTCACATCTTCGGTTTGGCCAACGTGCTTCACCGGCCTATCATCCTGTTAGACTCATTAAGTGGAATGCGAAGCTCTGGAGATTATTCAGCGACGTTCCTTCCTGGTCTGGTACCCCTAGAAAAATGCATGGGAAAAGATGGCATGTTGAACAAGCCAATCTGCATCGCATGGAGTAGCTCAGGACGTAACCATTATATTCCTCTAGTTGGAATAAAAGGTGCTGCTTTACCTAAACTGCCTAGGAAGCTCCTTCCTAAAGCCTGGGGAGTTCCTCAAGACCTCATCAGAAAGTATATCAAGTTAGAGGAGGACGGTGGTTGTGTTATTGGAGGAGACAGAAGTTTGCAAGATAAGTACTTAATGAGGCTCGTTGCTGCCATGGAGGAGGTTTTCATGAGTAAACACGGCATCCATCCCAGTCTTGTAGCTGATGTGCATCAGTATTTCTACAGAAGGACTGGTGTAATAGGAGTCCAGCCTGAAGAAGTCACTGCAGCTGCCAAAAAAGCAGTGATGGACAACCGCCTTCATAGGTGCCTCATCTGCGGGGCCCTTTCCGAGCATCACGTTCCTCCAGAGTGGCTGGCTCCTGGGGGGAAACTCTATAACCTGGCAAAAAGTACCCACGGCCAGCTAAGGCCTGACAAGAATTACAGTTTCCCCCTGAACAGTTTGGTGTGTTCTTACAACCCAGCGAAGGACGTGCTGGTACCAGACTATAACCTGAGTAGTTTGACTGCTTGTAACTGGTGTCACAGTAACTTAGTGCGTCGCGTCAGAGAAGATGGATCTGTTTCATATTTGGATGGAGACAGAACTAATACCAGGTCTACAGGTGGCAAATGCGGCTGTGGATTCAAGCACTACTGGGAAGGTAAAGAATATGATAATCTCCCTGAAGCTTTTCCTATCACTCTAGAGTGGGGTGGAAGAGTGGTGAGAGAGACAGTCTACTGGTTCCAGTATGAGAGTGACACGTCTCTGAACAGCAACGTGTATGATGTCGCCATGAAACTGGTTACCAAACACTTCCCTGGTGAATTTGGTAGTGAGATTCTCGTTCAGAAAGTTGTCAACACAATATTGCACCAAACTGCCAAAAAGAACCCCGATGATTATACCCCTGTAAATATCGATGGTGCTCACGCCCAAAGAGCTGAGGATGTACAGCCAGGACAAGAGTTGGAGTCGCAACTTCCAACCAAAATTATTTTGACTGGACAGAAGACGAAAACTTTGCACAAGGAGGAGCTGAATATGAGCAAAGCCGAAAGAACTATTCAGCAGAACATCACAGACCAGGCTTCCGTAATGCAGAAGAGGAAGAGTGAAAAATTGAAACAAGAGCATAAAGGGCAACCTAGGACTGCTTCTCCTGGGGCTGTTCGCGAGGGGCCATCGTCTGCACCTGCTACACCAACAAAAACCCCATATTCTCCAACATCTACAAAAGAAAAGAAAATCCGGATAACCACAAATGATGGGAGGCAGTCCATGCTTACCCTGAAGTGCACTACCACCTTCGTGGAACTACAGGAGAGCATAGCGAGAGAATTTAATATTCCTCCATATTTGCAATGTATTCGCTATGGCTTTCCTCCTAAAGAGCTTCTGCCTCCCAAAGAAGGGATGGAAAACGAGCCCGTTCCTTTGCAGCACGGTGACAGGATTGCCATAGAAATCCTGAAAGGTAAGGAGGAAGGCAGGCAGTCTGCCTCAGCACACTCTGCCCGGGCTGGGAAGCATGAAGACGTGTCTGTGACGAGTAAAATCTCATCAAAGGAGCTGCAGGAGCAAGTAGATAAGGAGATGTATTCTCTCTGTCTTCTAGCAACGTTAATGGGTAAGGCTGACTTCAAGTTATACTTCTAAATTGTATTTTTAACTAGAAGATAACGTTTTTCAAACTGTAGTTACATACATATTTTTTTCCTGTTACCACGGAGGTGGTTAGTTCCTATATTCCTCTATTAGGAGAACATTTAACATGCTGTCATGGTACGTTGAGTGTTGTGTCTTTTAAAAAAATGTATACATGAGATACTTGTTCTTTCTTTGCTGTAAGATCCTCTTTTAAAAATTGCAATTTAGAAGTTGTTGCATTTCCTCTTCTGTCTGTCTGTCCCTGTTTTTCCTGTCTCTCCTTAGGCACAAGTTTGATGTGTATGTGTGTGAGCTACATGCTCTCTTTTTTCCTATACCTCCCTCAGGTTTTGGGGAAATAAATGCAGAGCAGAGGTGAGAAGGTGACACTGAGTGTCTGCCCATTGGAAGTTTGAGGACCAAATTGTCACCTTTGTAGTAGGATAAAGTCCTGGCATTTTTCCCTACAGGGGATTGTACTGGTTTAAGCAAATCAACACAATGTTGTATCCTTTAGCTAATCTGCTACTTTTAAGCAAAGATCATTCTAAAGAGCTGTGAAAAGCATTAATTCAGAATGTAAGCAGAGGAGGAACTAGAAAAAGCTAAAGACAGACTTGAACCCCCAAGGTAGATGTAGGGTTGTAAAGCTATTCTTATAAATCATCCACCATATAAATCTGACTAACTCTTCATAATCCAAGGTGAAAGGACTTTTATCAAGTGTCAGTGGTTTTTATTTTCATACTTGGACTCGGGAGACTTGGACCTTTGTTTGTGTGCTTTCCTCATCAGGTTTCACAGTTCTTGCTGCTTGCTGGCAGGAAGTAGAATAGTAATTATCCCACATTTGACTCTATGAACCAGTTGAATAGTAATGTTCATAGAGTTTGTTTGTGGGGTTTGTTTTTTTTTTTTGTGGGAGCCTTCTCTTTTGCTGGAGGGATTTGGCGTGGCTGAAGCACATGATGGTTTAGAAACGAAACCATTACATAATCACGGAGTGGTGTGTCAGAAGATCATCGGGCAGAACTTTGATTCTTTTCCAAGCCTAATTGTTTACTCCCGTGTCTCTCGCAAGAAAGGGTGCTGAATCACTACCCACCCTGTCACACTGACATTTAGACCGCAGTTCCAAAGTGCAGGAAAAGGTTAGGTTTAAAAGCTGTCTTAATTTTGAAATGAAGCTTTAAAAGAGTTCTTTCCTGTTTTCAGGTGATATTCCTGAAAATGTAGTTATTGGCTTAAAGTGCCTCAGAGATTCTTTTGTATCTCAGTGACTTCAGCATGAAGGTGTCTCATTTTTTTTACAAGTATTTATCTATGAACTGTGAGCTGAGCTTGTGTCTAAGAGTCATTTTTTGTCTTGGACTCTTACTGCTGTTACACTCCGCTGTCAAAGCGCAGGTGAGAATAGAATAGGAAAGAATAGAATTTACTTCACTCTTCTCTGTCTGCATCCATTTTGCATTACCAATAGAAGTAAAAGTGTCAGCAAGTGATAAACCACCCAGTTAGAACAACTTCTGCAGCTACTGAATAAGATGCTATTTTTATATAATCACTTTACTCACCAGGACTTAATTTTCCTTCAAAGATGGAAGAAAATGGAAAGGTGGAAATGGTGGGGAAAAAAATCTAGACAGTTGACTATTTACAGTTCCCCCATTTGTTTCAATGGGGAAACAAGCTCTTAAGATGCTTTTTAAGTCCTTGCAGTTTCTTCAGAGTGTTGGGGTGGCAGTTCCTGAAGGTGGTGTGTCCAGCTTTTCTGGGACAAGAGGCCTCAAAGTGTTCCTCAGGGATGTTTCTGTAGGACTGAAAACCAACACTGCAAAGTTCTGAGAGTCAGCTTTTCCTACCTGGCCTTGCTGTATTTTGTTCTGCTAAAAGCAGTCACCTAATGCAGTCAGGTTGGTGGGAGGTGTCCCTGCCCAGGGCAGGAATTGATGACCTTTAAGGTTCCTTCCCATTCTAACCATTCTATGGTTCTATGATTCTAGTGTGAAGAGGAATTACTATTGGAATTGCTCCTTGTGCTAGACATGATTTGCCTCCCCACCCCCTCCAAAGCCCATAAGTGTGTCTTCAAACATCTATAATTATTCATTCAGCATGTTTAAAAGCTTTTCTTTCATACAGGGTTTCCCGTAGGCTTATTTGATGCTTCTTTCATATTTCAGTTAGTAGAATTCTTCTTTTCTTGTCTCAGCTAGTTAACTTATTAAAAATTTAGACCATGTTCTTTAATTTTTATATAAATAACTTAAAAATAAGCCTTGGGAAATTAGATACTGTAATTTCTGGACTACTTAGCTTTACAAAAAATCATGCATAATATGTTTTGTATCCTATTTTTGTTTAGCTCAAGATACAGATCTCTATAAGGAAACTCCTAAGGGAATTTTAATTTTACATTAACATAGTTAAAACATTTGTATTTTAAAACTGATTTTATATACACCTGTGCAGAAGCACTCTGGATTCAGGCCAGCCAAGTATGAATCTGGTTTGATGGGTTTGCTTTGCATTGATGAATTTGTCAGTGCACAAGAGATCAAAATAGCTGGGTTTAAATTAAATGTATAAATTGATACCAGGATTTGCTTGTATTTAAGCAGCTTGTTTTTTAAGCCAGGTGGGGTTCCCTGTGACCTGTGTTTGTTAACTGAGTCTCTCTCTGAGCTGCTGAGAGAGAGACTCATAGAATGGTTCTGGTTGGAAGGAAGCCTAAAGATCATTGAATTTCAAACCCCCTGCCATGGGCAGAGACACCTCCAACCAGACCAAGTTGCTCCAAGCCCCATCCAGCCTGGCCTTGAACCCCTCCAGGGATGGGGCAGCCACAGCTTCTCTGGGCAACCTCTTCCAGTGTCTCACCACCCACCGATGGTCTTGGGCTTCCACAAGCATAGGTTATTCTGAAGCTGCCGTTTTTCAGCACTGTATGAGATATGCTCTTGGGCAGGATTCTCTTAATTTGTGTGTTGTGGGGCTGAGGGAGTGTGTACTGGAGTGGGAATCATTGGGGAACATCATCATGTAGCATCTTGAGGGTGTCTTTAGTCTAGCTAAATGATCACACAAATTTACTTGTGACCTATAAAGATCTTACTCCCATGGTAAACAAACTCAAAACAAACAGTAAAACCCAACTAGCAACAAAAATGTGCAGACCACGAAGGTGGTTTAGTTGAATTACACACACTACTTCCTCTCATCTGGGAAAGTCCAGTTGTAATTAGGTTTTTTTTTGGGTGTTCCAATCTGAGATCTCTTTATCAAAACAGCACAGTTAGTTTGTATTTCTTCCAGTGGCTGATGCTTTTGTTTGGTGAGCCCTGCTCTCCATACTTTTCTGCATGTAGTCCTTGTTAGTGTTGCATAAAAGGCTATCTAAACAACGATGCTTCTCTGCTGCAAGGCTTGAAAAATCATGCCCAGAGCAAGTAGGAAATCTTTTCCTTGGAGAAGATGATATAAAATTGGGCTTCTTTGAAAAAAAAAAAAACCTGGTGGTTTTCTTGCGGAGGGAAGGGAGCCCATCAAGAATGATTTCTAGGTACAGCAGTAAAGGAGTCCTTAGGATGGACTGTGTGTGTGTGTCTGTGGGCTGTGGCCTCCCCAGGCTTCGTTAGACTGACGACTGTATTCTGTTACTTATCAGCCCAGTGGTGGTTTTCATTCCTGTGGGCAGCATTTAAACCACCAGGAAGACTTCAGCTGGCCGTGTCTTGGGGGAAAATGAAGAGCCACGGCGGTGATGCTCTGGAACCTTTATGTACAGGGACACGGATTTCAAAACCTAAATGAGAATAGGGTAGCAATGAGCAACTTTTTGAAATACTGAAAATGAGAGAGTGAGTGTTATCAGCAGCAATTGTCCTCCTGCCATATAGCAATTTGAAGAAGAGGGGAAAGCGGTGGCAATAGTAGGGAGGAAAAGAGAATGCTGCTTTTAGATTATTTTATTTTGAACAACCTGGTCTGGTGGGAGGTGTCCCTGCCCAGGGCAGGGGGTTGGAACTGGATGATCTTTAAGGTCCCTTCCAACCCAAACCATTATATGATTTTTTTTTTTTTTTTAATATTTTAGTGCATCAGTGAGAGCTGGAGAGGAGCTTCAAATTTATTAGCAAGTCAGTAGAGACAAATTATCAGGATAAAGTCAAACAAGACCACTTTCTTCAGGAGATCATAGAAAATAAGACAGATGGGTAGTTGGTTTTACTTGGATGTTCTTGCTAGGAAGTGAAGGCCAAGTCTACGAGCTTGATGCACAAACACACACCATGAACCAGAGCATATATGGTTAAAGGGAATGCATTTAAAATTAATCAGACTATGTAGGTCTTGTGTCTTTAAAATGTCTTTAAAGACAAAACACTATGAAGATGCACACGCTGCAGCTCTCTCTTTCTCAGGTAGTAAGCACATCCAGTTAACTTTAGTTGATAATTTACATTCTCCAATTTTACTAGAAAATTGAGAGACATGTTTATTGGTATTCTGATGCCCAAAGAAGGGTGTAATGTCTATTTAAAGCATCTCTGAATGTTTGTATAAAGTGGGGAAAGCATTTTTTTTCTGAATATTCTGATTCTGGACAACAACAGTAGTTGTGTTCCTGTATCAGGAGAATGTAATTTATCGGGCTGCTTTGACAGCTACGTCACACCTCACTTCTCTGAAGCTGGTGAGTGATTAGCAAAATGAGAAGGGAAGAGGTAAAAATGCAACTCATTCAGCAGGTGGTGTTAGGCCACTGATACTCTGTCATTGTAACCCAGGTTTTCTGTTCTTTATATTTCTTTCCTTACATAGTCTAGGTTGTTTTTCCCTTCTCGGCGGCATTTAAAATTGTCACATTTCAATGCCATTTTTGGCATCTTTGAAAAATGCCAGTTACCCAGGATGGCTGGGGCCTCACAGCTGGTATTTTGTTTGTAACTCTCCAGTAAAGCAAGGTACAGCTGCCTGTGTGGAGGTTTGTGTCTCAGCTACAGCATAAAGTCTGCTCTATGGCAGCTGTCAAAGCAAGATCTGATATTTTTTTTTTAATTTTTTTTTAGAAGGTGTAAGGGTATAGAATTGAAGTTTTAATGTGCAAGGGTATATGGTTGAATTCTGGAACTAGTCATTTCCTAGTTTTTACGTTGAAAGGATGGGTAGGAGGGGAAGGGAGACCTGCGGGGGGGGAGGCTGGCAAAGAACCAGGAGCTGTGTCTTGGATTAAATCAAATTTGGGAACCTGTGTACTAGAACATGTAGGATATTTGACTGTATGTTTTCCTGAAAGTTTTGCAATGTGCTGGGCTCCTGTTCTTTAAATTTACATTAAAAATTCAAATTCTTAATTGCACGGAAGAGAGATGGGGATTTAGCTTTTAATTCAAGGAGCTACATTTTCAGACATTGTAATGTTAAAATATGATTGTTTAATGACTGTGTTTGATGTTTACAGGAGAAGATGTTTGGTCTTACGCAAAGGGGCTTCCTCAGTTGTTTCAGCAGGGTGGAGTATTCTACAGCATAATGAAGAAAACCACAGGTATTTTTTGGTTTTGTTTTTATCCCTTCCTTCCTCTGTTTTCAAAGCTTTAAAATTTTAAATTGGTATAGAGTCACTTGTGAGCACAAATATATTTTTATTTGATTACCGTGATACATTCTTCATTTTCATAATATTGTAAAACTCTTTATGCTCCCTCGGAAGGCCTGACTAGGGAATCAGACTAATTCATTCAACTTAATGCTCTTTCTTTCTGAAACTTTCTCTACAACCATGTGTCTCCATTTAAACTTCCTGAATTGTACAAACAACTTCAATAAGTGAACTGATATTTTAATATTTTTTTGTCCCTGGAAAGATCAAACAAAGACATCATGGGACCTATTCCTGTTATACTTTAAAACACTTTCTAGATAAGCAGTTCATTTTTCTAGTGTGCTTCTTAGTAGATATTTTATGCAGAGGTACTGCATGTTTTAAATTTAAATGTTTGGTTAAACTTGGCTTTTGTTTACATAAGATTGTTGTATAAAAGCAAAGCTTATCCATTCCCTTCTTGTGTTGGTAAATGTTGCATCTTGTACTACCTGCAGCATATCCAAGCAAGATTGGATTTTTAAGGTGGCTTTACCTGTAAAGAACAACATCTGTTTCTTTAGAGATGAAAATACTATGCAGTTATTTTCTCCCATCTAAAGGTTATTCTCTTACTGAAGTCTTTGCATTCATATTTTAGCTCTTGTGGTTTAATCTATAATAACAATTCCTTTGCTGCTTTCTTACTCTTTGATTTTTTTTTTTTCTTAGGCAGTTTTATTAACCTTAACTTAATCTTGATTATTTTTGGAAACAGATATTTTACCATGTAATTTCTGTTCTGTTTGCAGTAATTAAAATGCGTGGTATACTCAATGCCCACTACATCTCACTGAATCATTACCCCGGGTAACACAATTAGCATCCAAGTGACTTATAGCAGATATGTTTCCTTTTAGTTTTTTTTTTATTATGCTCTTACAATACAGATTGGTGAATTGCTATTGAGCAAGTGAATTAGCTCAAACAGCACCTGGTGGAAGGGACATTTTGGAGCAATTAATGACTAGCCAGAATTGAGAACCTGAAGTGAATCCAAGGGATTTTAACCCAGGTGGTCATTAACTCACAGAAAATACCTGACTTAAGTCATTTTAGCCAACTGACAGTGTAAGAACTAAGGCTGTGGGAGATTATATTCTGTATTTGAACATTACTGCATCTGTGTCTGCAGTTATTCCACTATTTCGGTAGGTAGAATTATCATTCCTACATTAACATATTTGTATGGTTCTAATATTTTACAAACTACTGAATTTACACATTAAGCAATTAATATCCAACAATCTATTTTTTTCACTCAAAGAAGCTCCTTACACATTTGTAATATTTTAGATAATATAATAATGCAACTATTACTTTGGACATAAGGAACAAAGCTTCCTATCAAGTGTAGGTACTGTTAATCAATTGAAATTTGATTTAGTAGATCTTGTTTAAGATCTTATTTTTAGATTTCCGGATGCAATGTCAGAGACAGTTTTGGTCTATCACAGAAGCTGTTACAGCTCTCTTTGTCAAACGAAGGTTGAGCTGGTAAATTGTGTAGTTAAAATCTGTTCTTCAGGCTAAGTTAGACAGAGAGATGTTTGGGGTTAACTGTGTGAGTTCTGTTCTGGCTGTTTGGTTATTAGTTCCCATGGATATGTAAAGAGAGGAGCCAAGTGACCGAAGTTCTCAAAATAAAATCTCATCTGTAGATTCTCTGCAACTGTAAAAGTGTGTGAATCAGACGCTGTGGAGAAGGAGTGAGATTGGTCAGTTTGTTCATCAGTATAAAACCAGCTTCATAACGTTTCAAATTATGAGTGACCTTTTTCATCAATGCCCAGAGTACTTATTTTGACAAGTTTTTTGATAACACAGAAACAGGATTTGCTTGTTGTGTTTCTTCCCTTCAGTATTATTTCTGGTGGTTTTCTTCAAGAATTGTAAGAGAATATGGGGGGAAATCCCATGGATTTACTCCTGGTGCTAAAAAGGTTTTTTTTATTAAATTGTAGCTCTCCTTCTGTAGCTGATAGAACAGAAGAGAGTTGTTGCAGCCAAGTTTTTATCTGGAATAGCCATCTTTTACCACCACCTGTATGGGATAGAGATGAAACAGTTATTTTGTATTTTACGATGATAAACTGGAAAACCAAATGTTGCCCATTTTTGACACGGGGCAGCCTCAGAACTTAAAGTTGTCTACTGAATTCTCAATTTTAGCAGATCAGTCAAATTCTAAGTGGGTCAATGAAACAAACAGCAGATCAAAAATATTATGCCACATGTTTTGTTTGGTTAAAGATTAATGGTTATGATCTCCAGGACTACCAAACAAAGTAAGCTCGAAACACTTTCATTTATTGAGTAGCACTTCCTCTCGGAGGAGAAATGGCAAATTTCAAATTCCTCAGCCTTACCAGCAGTTGTTGTACACCCTGAAATGCTACTGCAGCTCTAACTAGTACGGAAGTGGTCTTAAATAGTACTTCTCCAGTTGGGCAGTGATTAGAAACGTGCTCTTTGGCACTTTACTGGGGTTTTGTTTGGGGTTGTTTTGGGGTGGTTTTGGGGTGGGTGGTGGTAGCAATGGGGTTTGGCTTACTTTGTGTTACTGCAAGCAGAGACTATTTCTTAAACTTCTATTAGAGCTGTGAGTTCCATCAAGGTGGTTATTCTACCTAGTGATACTACAGTCCTGTCTCTTCATTTGCGATCCCAGTATAACCTTAAGATGCTGCTGCCTTCGGTGGTGATTCTGTCATATGGCATACAAGCCTAAATTGTTTTTCTCTCACAACAGAATCACAGAATTGTTTAGGTTGGAAGGGACCTTTAAGATCATCTAGTCCAACCACCAACCTAACTCTGATAAAAAACCATCACTAAACCATGTCACTAAGCACTGTGTCCACCCGTCTCTTGAATCCCACCAGGGATGGTGCCTCCACCACTGCCCTGGGCAGCCTGTTCCAAGGCTTAATAACCCTTTCAGGGTAAAAATTGTTCCTAATTGTCTGAACCTCCCCTGGTGCAACTTGAGGCCACCTCTTCTTGTCCTACGGCCTGTGACTTGGCAGAAGAGACTGACCCCCACCCCCTCACCCCTCCTTTCAGGGAGTTGTAGAGAGCCAGAAGGTCTCNNNACCCCCAGCTCCCTCAGCCTCTCCTCACAAGACTTATTCAATAGTAAGTTTCAACATGTTTGTTCTTACACACTTGATGCAATAAATCTAAATACAATAATTACTGTGTATTCAGAGCGTGCCTTAAAATATGCTAGCACTCCAACTAACTTCTTCTCTCTTCCCAGGTTTGGCTGATGGCAAGCACTGTACTTTCCCACATCTGCCTGGTAAAAACTTCGTGTACAACGCGGCAGAAGACAGGTTAGAGCTGTGTGTGGATGCTGCTGGGCACTTCCCCATCGGTCCTGACGTGGAAGAGCTGGTTAAAGAGGCCTTAAGTCAAGTGCGAGCAGAAGCTACTTCCAGAAGCAGAGAAGCGAGTCCATCGCACGGAATGCTGAAGCTGGGTAGTGGTGGAGTAGTGAAAAAGAAATCTGAACAGCTGCATAACATAACTGCATTTCAAGGAAAGGGCCATTCCCTAGGAACTGCATCCAGTAGTCAACAGCACGATCAAAGAGCCAGGGAAACACCACTTTTAAGAAAACATAGCACAGAAACGGACTTCAGTCCTTCTGCTAAAATTGAGCCTTCTGTATTCACAGCTGCCTCCGGTAACAGCGAGCTGATCCGAATTGCGCCGGGAGTCGTGACGATGAGAGACAGCAGGCAGCTCGACCCCACTTTGATCGAGGCACAGAGGAAAAAGTTGCAGGAAATGGTCTCTTCCATTCAGGCTTCGATGGATAGACATTTGCGGGATCAGAGTACGGAGCCATCGGCGTCCGTTGATCCATCTCCGAGGAAAGCGGAGGCAGCGAGTTCAACTGGTAAAACTGGGAGCTTTCAGGCTGGTTTGCCCCAATCCTTCTCTGCCCCGGGTGGTACCGAACGCTCCGATACGGAACCGACTGATGGTAACGTGGTGAATTCTGTGGGAACAACATTCCCTGCGAGGTCTAAAGCACAAAAGGGAAATTCTGTTGAGGAGCTCGAGGAGATGGATAGTCAAGATGCAGGAATCACTAATACAACTGAGCCAATGGATCACTCTTGATAGGTTAAAATTTAAGAAGGGTAGAAGAAATTACCGTTCAAATGTTTATTGGCTGGGCCACACAAAGTGATTAGTTATTAAATCTTGTATGTATGTCAAAGATTATATCATCTTATTCAGTGCATGATAAGCGTGTGATTGGCAATAGCTTTCAATATTACCATACTGCTGCCCAGGCTGGCTCTGTTACCTGTAAATTAGTTATTAGGAAATGCACTGAGATGAATATCTGCTGTAAATGTGGGTTCTTGAAAATTCTTTGTAATTTTTAATTCCTTAAAAGTCTTAAAATATAAGCCCGTGCAAGGTTCTTACCATGCTAGTTAAAGGTTACCGGAAAGGCTAGAACAGGCAAAACTAGAAACATGACAAAATTAATCCTGTCCCGGGTACTTAATTCCACTCAAAAATACAATATAAACTTGAATTATAAATGAATTTCAAAAAGCAACTGAAACTAAACTTCTGCTAAATTTGATAATGCAGCAATCTACAGTACTTTAATTCCACTCTGCTGGCACTTCCTCCGACTTAAAAACTTTTTCATTCATACAGCTGTATACGCTTGTCAGAAATCTTGGAATAAATGTAACTTTAGTAAACTCTCTAATTTCTGCATATTGTCAGTTTAAGCAAGTTAGGAAAAAAAAAAAAGGCTACTTTAGTGTATGATGAAGATAAAGTGACTGTGGTGTGGTTATGCATGGCTGGCTGAGCCAACACAACCATTTTGGTGCTCTGTTAGTAAGTGATTAGCATGTTTTTATTTCCTCCCAAATACTGAGCCGGTCAGACCTTGTGCAACTTTTAATACAACTGCAGGAGAGAAGAAGTTGGCAATTGCAAGAAACAGGTGTTCAATGGCAAATCCATTTTCTTTTTAGAAGATTTTGATCACTAGGATTGGTTAGTAATGGCAAAAATTTAATAACGGCCGTCCTCTTCAGAGCAAATTAACAATTTATTGGAAGGAAATGACTCTCTAAGATACATTATTCTAAAGCGTTCAGTGATAATGGAGCTTTTGGAAGCTTGCTATTTACTCTGTGGAAACAAGGAGTGTGTTTGCCCACCTCTATTAGGCTCACTTGAGTTTTGTGATGCAGGTTTTCCCTGCGTTCAGTGATAACAGAAGCTGGTATCCACTCACGGAGCACGTCCCTGAGCCCCACGGTGCTCCTTCCTAAGGAGGGAGTGTGTATCTGATACTGCACTTTTGCTTCCTATCTTCATATTTAAGTGCACTACTGTTGCTTCCTCTCATGGTAAAATAACGTTGAGTGTTAATGCAGGAATTAAGAGCATTTAAATATTGAAGTCAGTGTTTTGTGCACACGTGGGTTTTTACCAGTTTCACAAAGGTTGTTTGTATTGTAGATGTTTATATTCAGAAAAGTCTCCTCACTTTTTACATTTCTAATCACTTAAGCAGTTCTAAGCATTAGTATGGCAAAATGCCCCGTGAGGGAGGATTTATTTTTGTATGCAAAAATTAACTGAAGCAAGTAACTTAAAGAATAGCCCCCGTTTTTCCAACGTAAATTAAAATGTCTCTGTTGGTTAACTTCTTATGTAGAGGGGATAAATATTTTATGATTTAGCACACTACTTACAGGTAAAAAACAAAACAAAACAAACAAGAATCACCTTTTCACAGATAGAGGTAAAACGTTAAGATCTCAAATTGGTAACCTGTAAAGTTAGCAATGGGGAAGCTTGGAATGTATGAGGTCATTTGGCTCGCCAGAACTGACCTTGCTGATGCACTGATTAACTGGCAGGGCTTATTCAGTGAGAAACAGGATGCACATGCAGCAGCTGGAAGCCTGCCACGGCTGCTGAAAACACTCAGTCTCCCGTGAATCAGTCGAGCTGGGCTGAAGGCTACTGCCCTGTGGAAAACGTTGTGCTTTGTCACAGCCTGAGGCTCAGAAAAGGACGGCGGTGGCACCTTCCTGGGAAGGGGTTTATGTCACGAGAGGCTGAGGGGGAGGAATCTCCTGAATTTCTTGCATTTTAGACAAGGTAACTATCACTTAAGCATTTTAAACTTTTTTTTTTTCTTTAGAAAAATAAGTCTTCCTAGACTAAAAAAAAAAGAAAAAGCAGGCAGTGCATATGAGAGAATTCTAAGTTTGAAAGGAATTGAAATATTTGTTGCACATCATCCTTATTTTAAGGGAAGGTGCTTACTTCTTTCATGCCTTTCTGATAAGACTACACAAGTTTGTGTGCCTTTTACTGTGTAAAGAGGAAGGCTTGGTTTAATTTTGACACACTTCCCACTTCAGCAGTAGTTTGACATTTTCCTTCTTATCTAAATAGGAATAGACAGATTTCTGATAATAGCTCCGTTTGACTCACTCGTAGTGTCACCTTGGGTCCACTCAAGTCATGTAGATCAGAACTCACCAGTTCTTAAAACAAAAGGCTTTCAAAAAGAAATGATAAAATGGCATCAAAATCACAAGATCCACTGCTGTGAGTTCCTCTGGTATAAAGCAGGATTGCGCGTATTGCTTTGCAGTGTTCTTATTTCACGTAGCTTTCTCATGCATTTAAATATCAGTGGGGTTTTTTTGAGAAAGATGGGCTTTGGGTACTCTCAAGTGAAGCTAAAGTTCATCCACGTGCCGATGAGATGTGTAACTGTACAGGAGAAGTGAAATAAAGAACACTGAAGTGTAAGTTTGAACAGATTTTTTTTTTTCGTTCAGTTGCCTGTCTTAGGAGCACCCACGTGCTTGTTGGATTTCCTTGGTGGAGTTAGGAGAAGGGTGGTGGGCTACAAGGGCAAGAGGAGATGGGTCAAATAGGACTTCTCAAATGATGTGAAGAGTGTCCCTTTCAAAAAAAAAAAAAGAATCCCACCCAGCTCTTTGCTCCTGAATTGCCTGTGGACAGAGACTGGGGCTCTACGTTCTTTTTCAGTAACTGCCTTGAGGACTTTCTTTTCTAGGGGATAACCACCTTCTACATGGTGTCTCATGGCAAAGGTGATTTAAATTACTTGAAAAATCCTAAACTTCGCTATGGCTTAGCATGTGTAACCAAAATCAAAGAGGATTAATGAAAACATAGGCCCAGTAGGAAAAAAAAAAAAAAGGAAAAAAAAAGAAAAAAAGAAAAAAAAAAAAAGAAAAAAGAGACCGAACTCCATTGCTTATGAGCATATGGGAAACCTCAGGGTCAGTTTTCCAGGCAAATGCAGGATTTTTACAGCTTCAGATGGCTGGCTGCACACTAAGGCTGACTTTTTTCAACAACACTGTTTCTCTGTGAATTGTTCACGTTTCGGTGAAGGGAACATAAACAGCAGCTTTTCAGATGAAATCCTACAAATGTATTTGGGATGTCTTCACCGTTGTAGTCGCAAACCAGCAGTGTGTATTGCTGGTTTTGTGAATCCCTTATAGTTTTCTGGTCTTCTGATGGATAGAAAGTGTGAGCTGGATGTTGCCTCTGGCAGCGTCGCGGGGACACGGCATCGCAACAGCCCTGTACAAGAGGCACGCTTTTAAGACCAAAACAATTCATTTAGGATCTTTCAAAAAAAAAAAAAAAAGTCAAATCTCTTGTGGCTGTCACAGGGTTAGCAGGGTCGGTGCGCTGAAAATGCCAGGTAATAAAGTTCATAGTGTGCTTGTGCTTGGGAAAACGATGCTGGATCCGAAACGTCCGAAAAATGAATGATTTAAAGAAGATGCCGCCGTTATCGCTACGTTCGTTTGGCTCCCGTTTTCAAATAGCAGAATTTGTAAAGTAATAATAATAAGAAGTTGATCCTTCTGTTTAAAAAAAAAAAAAAAAAAAGCCACGACAGTAAGTGGTTTCTTTGTTTTGCTTGTGGATATAAGCTTAGCTTCTTAAATGGAAAAAATTGCTTAAGATCTTTAGGATGCGGGATTCCCTCTGAGCCCTTACGCCTGTGGTTGAGCAATAAAAGGTTGAAAGAAGAGTGGTATTTTCAGAATTATTTTCCGTTTAACGAGGATTATTGCCAAGAAATGAAAGAGTGCACTTTTAGGAGGGAATGCTATTTAAAATGTATAAATAAGAATTAAAATAGTGTATATATTTAGAAAACAAATCTTTTTAAACAGCAAGTGCTTTACATGTTGAATTAAAAATAAATTAGCATAGAAACTATACCATCTTCACAGTACTGGCTGTTGCCCAGCACAGTTTGGTTTGTTTTATTTGTGATTGCTATACTAATTATATTTGATTTTTTTTATCTGTAATGTAACAATAGTGTATTATAACAGTATATAGTGTACTATACTACACTTCACTGTACAGTATTTGGAATTTTCTTTGATTGCTATATTAAAACTATAAGTTAAAACATCTGCTTTGGTTTGATAAGGTGCAACTTTTATCTAGCCTTTCACACATTAGCCTGTTTAATTAACGCCGATTTGACTACTAAAGTGCATGAGTTGTAATTATATGAACTTCTGCATTCTACATATAAATTGCATTATACTTGCAAACGTTTTTGGAAGATAATCTCTTTATGGAAAACTTTGGGGTTTTTCTTACCTTATACCTGTTCTGAATGTTTCATTAAACACCTAGCACCTTTGAATCTGAGAAATTTTTAAAGCAGGGTTTTCCCTATTTTAGATAAAATGTGAAATCTGAAACTTTTTTCAAAGTTGTCACCCAGGAAAAGGTGTAGAAAAATGCTGACCAAGTCATACATGACATTTAAGATCTCTTGCAATCTGTGGTTTGAACCATAGGTCAAAAATGTATGTCAAAGCAAAATTTTAATGCATGCGTGGAATATGCAAGTATGAATAGTCTAATTGGGAGGAGTTAGGCTTTCAAAAATTTGGCAATGCTCAAATATTTATCTGTGTGTCAGAAGCTTGTATGAGGAACAGTGTGGCCAGCAGGACTGGGGCAGTGGTGGTCCCCCTGTACTGGGCAGTGGTGAGACCCCACCTCGAGTGCTGTGTCCAGTTTTGGGCCCCTCAACCACAGGAAAGACATTTAGGGCCTGGAATGTGTCCAGAGAAGGGCAACGGAGCTGGTGAGGGGTCTGGAGCACAAGTCTTGTGAGGAGCAGCTGAGGGAGCTGGGGGTGTTCAGCCTGGAGAAAAGGAGGCTGAGGGGAGACCTTCTGGCTCTCTCCAACTCCCTGAAAGGAGGGTGTAGCCAGGGGGGGTCGGTCTCTTCTCCCAAGGAACAGGCCATGGGACAAGAGGAAATGGCCTCAAGTTGCACCAGGGGAGGTTCAGATTGGAGATTAGGAACAATTTTTAACGGAAGGGGTTATTAAGCCTTGGAATGGGATGCCCAGGGAAGTGGTGGAGTCACCATCCCTGGAGGGATTTAAAGACAAGTTGACATAGTGCTTAGAGATATGGTTTAGTGATGGTTTTTGTCAGTGTTGGGTTGATGGTTGGACTCGATGATCTTAAAGGTCCCTTCCAACCCAGGCAATTCTATGATTCTAAAATGAACACGTTGACAACTACTTAAATTATCTCTGTACTTTTTCCACCAGCCACACATGGCACTCGGTTTCAAAAATCGGCTGTGAGCATAACTTTTGAGCCTAAAAAGTCATAAAGCCCACCTGCAAAACTCTTTGTTACTTCTTCCTGTATTCATTGAAAGGCTTTTGTTCAAAGTGGGCTGGCATTAAGGCATTCTTTGAAATGACAGGTGTAAATATCTGGAGTAGATTTCAATTGCTTGTCGTATCATGCGGATTCGAAAATTATCCTTTGGAAGATTTCTATTTCAAAGGCTTAAATGCTTAACACTAAGCTAGAAATTTATTCATCTTTATTAATGCAGTGTTTATAATCTGAGACAAAAACCCCAGTACTAAATGTATGAAGCAACCCACTTGAGAGCGCTTTCAAAGTGTTTTCATTTTTCTCCTGCTATTAATTATGCAACCTTAATATCTGTATATATATATTCTTTTCTTTTAGATTGGGTTTTTTTTTTTTTCTTAGATATGTCCATAGCAAATCTGTTCCAACATCCCTGCAAAACCCCAGCTTCCCACTAGAACAAGACCCCTCACAATGTGATTTTCTCCCTGGGATGAGGGTGAGCCTTGGGTGTCCATCAGCGCGGGCATGGAGTTGAGGGAGGTTCTTTTCGTATTACCAAGAGTCAATTTAAACACATACATTGATGGCAGAAGTTAATAGAAACCGTGTCACTCTGCTTGACGTGGAGTTCGATTGGTTTGGATTGGAAGGGACCTCTAAGATCACCAGGGGATGATCTTAGTTCCATCCCCCTGCCCTGGGCAGGGACACCTCCCACCAGACCAAGTTGCTCCAAGCCCCATCCAGCCTGGCCTTGAACCCCTCCAGGGATGGGGCAGCCACAGCTTCTCTGGGCAATCTGTTCCAGGGTCTCACCACCCTCACAGCAAAGAATTTCTTCCTAAAATCTAATCTAAATCTAATATCTAATGTCTTTCAGTTTAAATTATGCTTCAGTGCAAACATGACCTCTGTTGCAGTAACTTGCAGACACTTTAAGAGACTTCTTTCAAGAGTCTTCAGGGAAGACTATTATTCTCTGTTCTGTTAATGAAAGGCATAGATTTGATGATTATGAAATAGCTGCACAGACTTGTATTTGGATTTAATCCACCTCTGTTTTTTTAAATTACTACCTAATTTTGTTTTCTGCTGGCAATTATACTTCTAGCAGCTTGTCTTGCTGGTAGCAAACCTAATTTCACTTCTGAAGTGATCCTGTAGATCTGGACTGGGTCTGTGCTATTTGGAAACTTGTATTCAATAAGTAAAAAAATTAAAACGAAGATGGGAGGTGGAAGGAAGTTACCAGAAATTAGGAGAAGGTTTAGAAGGTGCTATGGTTCTTATTAGGCAGTGTCCTGTGGCGCCTGGATGCCTGAAATGCACAATCATTTCTTATAAAACTTTAATTGGCATGGTTCAAGCAACTTCCTTCAGAATGAGAAAGCTTGTTTTTCATAGGGTATTTTGTCTACTTGGTATCTATGATTTTCTTTCAAATGAAGCTTCTTTCAGATTGTTATGTTTTTGTACAAGTGTAGATACTTATCAGACCCTACCTCCTGACCCTGACCTCTCTCTTCTTTCCCACATGTGATTGTGCAGACTCTGCAAATCCTCAAGAGGTCTCTTCTGCTGTTGGGCTAGCTGTCCCCTTGGCTTTTCATAGAATCATAGAATGGTTTGGGTTGGAAGGGACCTTCAAGATCATCGAGT